>CAIGRP010105337.1:0-12761 GCA_903798385.1 Fraxinus cuspidata | reverse complement strand
ACTTTAGGGCTGAGCCACCCTTGGAGATCTCCTAATAAAAAATTTTACATGTCGACTCATAGTTTTTCACTCTATAAAATATTCTACACGTAAGTCTAAATTTTTCTATACTTTTTAACCACACATTCAAAACTCCATTTTACCCAAATAATAGT
Organism: Fraxinus cuspidata; assembly: GCA_903798385.1. Lineage (NCBI taxonomy): Eukaryota > Viridiplantae > Streptophyta > Magnoliopsida > Lamiales > Oleaceae > Fraxinus > Fraxinus cuspidata. Next base: position 12,606 of record CAIGRP010105337.1, on the reverse strand, counting down.
TGTCAAATAGGGGTTTAATGTTTCTAGTTCCTATAAAGAACATCGTGTACCTAAAAAATGGCTATAGTCTTGGAAGCTATAAAAAAATAAGGAAAATTGTAATGTTTGTCACCAACCTTAATAAACTGTTACTACTGGGTCTCCAAAATTTTAAAAAGTTCGAGTTGATTCTCAATGTCTAAAGCCAGTCACATTAATAAACTGTTACTACTGGGTCTCCAAAATTTTAAAAAGTTCGATTTGGTTCTAAATGTCTAAAGCCAGTCACTTGCCATGGCCTAAATTCAAGTAATTAAAAGAAAATAATGATTTCATTTTTCAACGAAAGACTTGTTTTTTATATTTCGAGTGCATATAAACGTGACAATGATTTAACTAAAGTCAGTTGTATTAAATATATTATAAAAGTAATGAGCATTTGAAATATGCACCTATAATATATTGAGAATTCGTTAGAAGGAAATGAAGCGTGGCTCGTTTGTTCTCCTCAATGTTTATCGTTCCTAGAAGGAACATTGTGAACCAAAAAAAATGGCTATAGTCTTTGAAGCAATAAAAAAAAGGAGGAAAATTGAAGTGTTGATCTCCAACCTTAATAAACTGTTACTATTGGGTGTTCATAATTTTAAAATGTTAAAATTGGGAATTATTTATGCAATTTCCTTGTAAAATAAAAATGTAAAGACATATTGCTCCATGTGAATACACGTGATTACTAATTTTGCAGTATAAATGAAATCAACATGGTCAATGTCTAAAGTTATTCACATGTCATGATCCAGATTCAAGTAATAAAAAAGTACAATAATTTCATTTTTCAGTGAAAGACGTGTGTTGGAGATTTGGAGTGCATATAAACGTGGTAATGATTTGGCTAAGGCAAAGTATATAAAATATAAATTATTAAAGTAATGAGCAACTGAAAAATGTACTTATAATCTATTGAGGATTCATTAGAATAAAAAGAAGTGTTGAACTTATTTTATTTAATTGGATCATTTGTTCTTTTCAATGTTTATTGTTATAGAAGGAACATTGTGGACCAAAAAAAAAAATAGAATGGCTACTGTCTTGGAAGCAATAAAATATAAAGAAGATAAGTATATTTTACACATTTATTCGAGACTTTAAATAATGACATTTTATAATTTTTTAAATGAAATATTACCTAATTTGTTATGCATTGTGTTCAATAGGTAAAAACATATGATAATATAAAGAATATAAGTATATTTTACACATTTATTCGAGACTTTAAATAATGACATTTTATAATTTTTTAAATGAAATATTACCTATTTTGTTATGCATTGTGTTCACTAGGTAAAAACATATGATTTGATGAAAAATTAGAGAAAAATTGTAAAAATAGGCTCAATTGTAAGAGATCCAAAGTTCGAAAATTAAAATGCAAATACTCAAAATTTGCAACGGACCCACGATGAGGATTCTAGAATGGTAGGTGTCAATTAAATGAGAAAATAAGTCTAATAGATGAAATATAATCAAAGCATTATCATACATCAAGTTCTAGTAAAAAAAAGTAATGCTCCGAATTTTAAGTTTCATACTTAGACCCATTTTTGGCATAGCAAATATTCGAATTAAAAAATATTTACTCTAAAAGAATTGTAACCATTTGAATTATCTTTGCAACGTATTGAATCATCTCAATCGAATATCTAGAAAGAAAGTTTAAAAATACTGAAAACTACTCTAGACAAATCTTGGCGCGCGCCTAGGCTTATAGAAGAGGTGCATGCCTCTTCCTCTGAGTTTTTTCTTTTTCTTATTTCGGTATCTTTTCGAATGCAATCTTTTAGTAATCTATATATTTTAAAATTCGACCAGAACGTTCCCAACCTCCATTGAGCCTAATTCTACATATTCTATGTATTTTTGGAGGTGAAGGACGAGTTTATACACTAAATCATGACGAATCCCACAAGGAATTGAAAATTCATAGTCCGATTTCAAGATTCAAGTCAACATGGATTCTTTCCTCTTTTTTCTATCTCTCTCAATTTCAGGTGATGTTTTTCCATTTTTTCTTGTGTAATTTAATTACAAGAATGCTAGACTAGATTCTTCCTTTGTATTGGATGGATGATGAACTTTATTAGTTGTTGTTTTTAATTCAAGACTCGTGAATTTAGTAATTTCTTGAGTTTTTGATTATTTATGCATTCATATTGTGTTATTTAATTGTTTAGTTACAAATTCGATAACTTGTTGTCTATTTGTAGTGCTAGGAGCCTCATTATAGGTAGAACACTGCATATTTTACACACAGACAATATGTATTATGAATAATAATTGTGACGTGTACAATCTTGTAAGATTTACTGTGAATTGATGCATATTTTTCCATATGAAATCAGATTAAGAATATGATTGGGTCGTATTAAACATGGTTTATATCTTTGAAAACAATTGAATAAAATCAGATTATCGATTGTCATCAACATTAGAAAATAATACTACTTTTTGTGAGTCAAACAACACTAATAGGGGGATTAAGAAATCCAATATATTCATCATATATTTAATAAAACAACTTTTATTGCTTTCGTAATTTAAAATTAGTATAAATAAAAAAAAAGTCTTCTATTTTGTGTCACAACTCACAATACTTGTCGAATTTGATAATAACTAGTAAATTATAATTATTTTTTGTGGAACAATACTCTTAACTCACTACATTATTACTTGTCAACGATCATGTACGCTTGCGGAGTTTTATCGAACAGTAATCAATGTCTGAAGTCGTTCAAGTAATTAAAAAAATTATTTTACTTTTCAATTAAAGACGTATTTTTAGATTTGAAGTGAAGGATAACGATATAGCTATGGTCAACTACACAAAATGTAATTATAAAAGTAAAAAGCAGTTGGAAAATACACTTATAATCATTGAGACTTCATTAGGAGAAAATGAAATGTCTCTTATTTTAATAAAATTCCCTTCCTCTTAAGATGGAAAAAAAGGGTTATTATGTGTGTCCCGGCAATTAAGTACTTAATATAATCGGCACATTTCACGAAAGAACCCACATTTAATGGTCACAACAATTAAATGATTAATTTAGCATTGTTAGAAGTTTGGGAACAAAATTTTCCCATAAGAAAGGAATCAAAAAAGTCAATGTCTAAACTCATTCAAGTAATAATAAAAACACAATAATTCATTCCGCCTACGACTTTTAGGTCGCCTATCGTAAGTTAATTTACCTCATCGTAATCAAGCAAGCTTTATAGAAGCGTCATTATATTCTTTATGTACACGAACTCCAGAAACTCAAAAATTAGTCCCCGACCAACCTGGTTCTAATATCAAATTGTTGAATTTTAAACCCATAAATAAAGTGATTTTATTATTTCAAAATTACTTACACACCACCACTGCCTCATTATTTTAATTTTTAACAACTACCCTATTGACAAGATTACGCACGCCAACAATGAGGATTCTTGTCTTGACTTGCTATTATATATTACTATCATTTAATTGTTATGACAGACAAAGCAACCATTTATTTTTTTGTGGATGTTCCTAATAAGAAGGAAAATTATATATAAAATATTCAAGTTTTCTTTTCTTCCAATGAATTCCCAATTGATTATAGGTGAATTTCGCAGTTGATCGTGGCTAAATCTTTACCCCGCCCCCAACATCTAAAAAACACGTCTTTAATTGAAAAGTACTATCATTGTATTTTTTTTATTCCTTGAATGTTGGACTTGGCATGTGAATGCCTTCGTCCACTAACTATCACGATTTTGGTCTTACCAAAAAAATTTCATAATTGCATGTATTTAACATAAAAATTAATCTTTACATCTTTATTTGTTTAGAGAAGTTGCAGAAATGATCTCCAACCTATAACTAATCACAACTTTGTCCCAACCTTTTAAACAATACAACAATTTTTGAATGTTGAGAACCAACTTGAACTTTTTGAAATCTGGGGACCCATTAGCAACAATTTATTAAGGTTGGTGACCACCATAGGAATATATATTTTTTTTTTCTGGGCTCTAGGATAGCCATTTCGTTTGTTGTTCCCAATGTTACTTTTAGGAACGAGAAACATGAAATAGAACTTCCATGGTCCAATGCGAATTTTATGTGAAGACAGATAAAATATAGTACGTAAAAATGTGCAAGGTGTTTAAAACGAAAAATCTCCTAAATTTCTTTTGTTTTCGTTCAAATACTAGGTTTTAAATATAGGGAGAATTTTGTAGACTGTCAATGTTCAAAGTAACACAAGCAGCTTTGCTAGGAACAAGCAATATTTTAAAATTGAACCATGATATTGATTTCAAAAAACTAAAGAGTGAATAGTTAAATGGTCAAAAGAAATTAAGCTCGATGCCAAAAATAAATAGTTAAATAAAATATTTTGTCAAATTTAGTTTGGTAAATAATTTAAAAACATGTTTGATAAAGATTTTTGGCAAATAAAGTTGATAAAGCCAAACCAGACTAAAATGATAAGGTTCATTAAATAATGTCAGTGATTCATGTCAGTTCAATAAACATGAAAAACAATTAATCCAACTAAAAGATTAACGAACAATAGAATATATTATGTCAGGACGACCTATTCCCGTTGTGAGGAATATAGTGATATGAATCACTGCCAACATCTCGTAAAAAAGCTATTACATCGTGTGAGAAATTCGCTTTTGGAAGAAAACGTGATATTAGAATCTAGTTATTGAATCGTGCTAACTTAAATCACACTTTACCTCTATTAATATAATTCCAAGTTGCGCAAAATTGAGTACCTCCTGTAGAGCTAGAGACTCGGCATCAACCTCTAATAGAGATCCCCGCACATAAGACACTTTGTGGCACAGTCCAATTTTAGTACGTAATAGTCACTATATCTAAGAGAGTTTTTAAATCTAGACGGAGCTCGAAACAAATTATGTTTTATACTTTGTTGCATCAGTTTGATTGGGTCCTATTTTTTACGCATGATTCATTTTACTTGTATGACAAAATTTCCTAAGCAATTCATTGAAACAATAGAGGTGCACTTGGAAGGTTTCTTATTTAAATTAGAACAATTTCATCATTAGATGTGATCATGATTAGTTTAGATGACACTAAATTACAAATTTTTATCTCAGCCCCAAACGAATTAACTTTCATTAAGTTAATTTGTTAAGTATAGTATCTCTCTTGCTCTTCGACACATTTCGACTTGCTACTTGAAGGAGATTTCGTAAATTTGTTATTGTACCCCAAATACAAAAAGTCCATAACTTCGTTCAAATTTTTGTTGAAACCAAAAGCATCCTCGACATACTCTCTTATACTTGAAAAGAAATGTGGGACTTCTCTCAACTCACATTTCGCTTAAATATGAAAATAATAACCAATATATAGAAGTTAATACTATCACTCTTAAGCAAGGGTGAGGTTAACCATTTTAAATTTAGCACTTGTTTGACTCTTATTATTTTCAAAGTATATTTCTCTCTCTTCTTTTCAACCACACATTTTTCAATAAATAATATTACATGAAAACCAAAACTTTTCCTTATTTTTTTTTGCAAATTCTTTATTAATCTACTATTACAAAATGCATTCTTCTCTAAAAATAAGGCTCAAGCAGACTCTTAGATACCAATTCAAGATTCAATATGATATTAGAGTTAAAAGTTCAAATTGTTATTATTATTTATATTGTTGTCAATGACCGAGCGCATGTAAATTGCTGAGGGTACTTTTAAAATTTGCTTGTCAAACCTCCAAATTTTCACTTTGAATTTTCAATAATTGCATATTTCCACAAATGGCCTTTTGAATGGTAAAATACAAATATGCCCTTAAATAAACAATACAATTACAAAATATTCTTTTAACTAAAAGACAATACTATCATCTTACTTAACAAGTAAAAATCAAACACTTCCCATTTAAAATTTCAAAATCAACACTTCCCATGAATGTTTAATTTCGTTTTCGTTAAATTAGTATACGTTTTTAATCGATAAGTCTTATTTCGATATAGATTAACATGTAAATAATTTTTTTCACCAGATCTATAATTTTTTTATGCATAAACAAGAAAAAAATTCATGTGCTTATATATATCATAGTTGTAACACCCGGTTGTTATAGTCGTAACAGCCAACTGTTAAGCTTTTTTTTTTTTTTTAAATCATTTCTAGTTATTGGGCCAATTTTTCGACTATTTTTTGTAATTAGAAATTATGTTTCATAATGCAGATATAGTTGAAATCCCAATTTGTTACTTTGGTAATTTCGAATTAGACGAAAAAGATCGATGAGTATGGAAATGAAAGAGTGACATATGCGGTGATATTCCAATTTCTATAACATTGAGCACATCATATGTGAAAATTTACCATGATTTATAAAACAAGCTGAAAGTCGATCTCTCTTAGTACGAGGAGAACTATGCTAAATTGGTCAGATATTGACATAACATGGCTATAACTAATAGCTTAGCATTTTTTTATTGAAACGGAGGACGAGAATTGCTTTAAGTTTTTCTTCATGGCTCTTGAACAATGCATTCGAGGGTTTTGAAATACGATGTGATTCCTAAATTTAGTCGATGGTACAATTATGAAAGCTAGATATGAAATCAAGTTAATTATTGCTACATGTCAGATGCCAACATCCAAATTTACCTTCTTGCATTCGGCATAGTCGGTGGTAAGAATTATCTGTCGATGCATTGATTCTTCACAAAATTGAGGGAAGTAATCGGGGAAGTCGAGGACTTTGCTTTTGTAACTGATCGGGGACCATCTATAATAAATGGTATCGTTTAAGTTTTTCTGAAGCACATCATGGGTATTGCATATACCATGTACAAGGAACTTGAGTATTAAGTATCTGGGCATAGACATCGTTTCATTATTCAAGAGAGCGACCGAAACTTGTAGTGTTGAAGAGTACAATAAATTCATGGTGGAAATAGAAAGTAAATCATTCTCGGCATGTGAGTATCTAACAAAACTGGGAATTGAATATTGGGCGCGATCACATTTTTCAGGATGTCGATACAATATGATGACGTCAAATAATGCGGAGTATCTCAATGCATTATTCAAGAAGGATTGGAAGTTACCAATTTTCACAATGATTGAGTACATTTGTAACAAGCTACAGCAATGGTTTCACGACCGACATGATGAATCACAGAGTTGCACAAGCGTGTTAGCCCCAACTCAGAAGGATAAACTTTTCAAGGCTGCAGATTGCGAGAAAGTTGAATGTGAAACAACTGGATGAGTTGTACTTCTCCGTGAAATGTGTACATAATATGGAATACATGGTGAACTTAACTTATAACACCTGCATTTGTAGTCGATTTCAGTTGGAGAGTTTTTCATGTGAGCATGCAGTCGTGGTGACTATGTGTAGAGGCTTTGCAGCGAGAATCTTATGCTCTCATTGTTACACGATCGATTACTAGAGAGCAGTATATGTTGAAATTATATTTCATCTATCGAATAAAGCCGAGTGGGATGTTCTCGATCATATTCTCCTGTTGCCACCCAAAATTGAACCATATGGTCCTGGACATTCATGTACGTCTAGAATACCATATGTCGGAAAGTTTTCTTGACCATGTAGGTGTGGCAGGTGCATAGTTTACTTGACCGCCACTTCCTCTGTAATCTGGGCCACCCTACCCCCCCCCCCTCTGGGACCGCTACCCTCTTCGTCCTCTCCTCCTCTGCCACCTCTCCTATCTCCATTGGGGCCACCTGCTCCCGCTCCAAAGATAACAAAAATGATTCTAAAACATCATCATTTGTCTAAAATTTTGTGTGACTCCGTTCTTCAATATCCCGTCTATCATCTCCATGTATGCCTGCTATATTGTCTAGAAGCAATGTGACCTCATCCTGAAGTTCTCCTATATGACCTCGTAGCACTGCAACATTATAGCATAAACTTGATATCTCGTCGCTTAACCCTTAATGCAGCACACCTATCTCCTTTCGTAGCGTGCTTACCTCCTCTCTCATCTCTCGTTGTAACGTCCCTACCTTTCCTGCTATAAATTCAGTCAGCAGACATACAGATCATCAAAATAATGAATGTGACCGTATGCAGGAGATCCACGGGGAAAGTGTCTGGATGGAGGAGAATGAGATCTCATCAACAAAGGTGATCGTCGATCAATTGGACCGCACTCCTAGACAAATAACAATATTAAAAATTATTAACTTAGTTAAATTAAGCTAACTCATACAAAATGGTAATCTATAAATTATATTCAATTCACATACCAAATCTCAGTCTATGATAAATCGGACATCTAGTCGTTTGAGTATGCGAAATAGCTAATTCATGTACAAAACCTCAACCCTACTCCTCTATCGACAGTATCAACTCTGTTAGGACTTCAAGCGACATATTAACTTATCAATTAGTTAATGATCATGTGCTGAAATTTTGAAATGACATACAATATAATCACAAATGTGTAATACTCACTTGAGGGTCATCGAGGAGGGATGATAACTATTTGTCAGATGGACATTCGTCTGCTCGAGATGCTTGCCAATGATGTATCCGAGGGTAGCATGTCTCTCCTCGCCTAGCAAATCGGGTACCTAAGAGGAGGACATCTCATATGCCCATATTTGAAATAGATACAATTATTATATATAAATTCAGTATAAAAAATATTTTAACGTTGCTTATGTTAAATATTTACGTGCATTGTCAGGAACAATCCATAAGTATCGTACTTACGCATAAACCCCTTGGGCTTCAAGTGGTGATCTGGTGAAGACATGTATGGTGTCTTCAAAACATCTCCGACCTCACGAATGGTTGTTGAAAGCATCGATATCGTCAACAACTTCCAAATGAGAAAGGTCGATTACAATCTTCTTGTGATAACACATCATCGTGTTCTTAAGGACATAGACCAGTCTTAGTTTCAACATGTCCAACATTTGGTCGCACTCCCTGATTGCACCGATTAATTGCGGCAGAAGAACCGTCCCCTATCCTTGAAATTACGTTTTGTGCAACCTATTGCTTCTTTAAGTACCATTAGTAGCTACCTCGTCGCCCGTTATCTTCAGTCCAATCACGAGGACAAACTTAAACAGAGAGAAAGTAACGATCTTGCCCTCGAGGTTGAAGTGAGCAGCCGATATAGTAATGCATCAATAATCTATCCAGAGTACTGCACATCTCTAATAACATAGGCCACATGAATGACTAGCGTAGGATATCTACGTGCTGATCATCTAGCAACTCCAACACAATAATGAAACTATCAAAGCTATTATTTCATGTACAATTTTTTGCCATCTATCTCAACTTCACAGCTATATGGTATTTTGTCCTACAAAAATTTAAGTATTAGAACTTTCAACAAAAGATAATAGAATAAGCATAATCTCAAAATATTAAGCAAACCGAATTACACACAAAAAATAAAAAATAAAAATTAAGAATTAAAAAGAATTTTAAATTGAAAAAAATTATTTATAATATGAAAAAAACAATTAAGAAATTTTAAAATTATTTTCACAAAAATTATAATTAAAAAAAAATTAAAAAAAAGAAAATTATGAAAATTAAACAAAGAATAAAAATATTATTTAATTAAAATTAAAAAATAATTTTAAATAAAAAAAGAAACAATTAAGAAATTTTAAAACTATTTACAAAAACATGTTAGAATAAAAGAATTAAACAAAAGGAAATTATGAAAATTAAATAAAGAATATAAATATTGTTTAATTGAAATTGAAAAAAAAATTAAATTAATAAGGAATATAAATATTATAAAAATAAAATTATTAATTATATTTTATCATGGAAAAAAATTTAAAGTAAATTGAAAAAGAGAGCCTTTGGGCCATTAAAAGTTGGCCCAAAAATTATTTAATTAAAATTTAAATATATAATTTCAAATAAAAAAATAAACAATTAAGAAATTTTAAAACTATTCCCCAAAAAATTATAATTAAAAAAAATTAAACAAAAGGAAATTAACAAAATTAAATAAAGAATATAAATATTATTTAACTAAAATTGAAAAAATTAAATTATTATATAATTTAAATATTATATAATTTAAATTAAAAAATAATATAAATATTATTTAATTAAAATTTAAAAAATTATATTTTATCTTAAAAAGAAAATCATTAAAAATAATTTCAAATTGAAAATAAGATGAAAAAAAAAAAGACCTTTGGGCCGTTATTAGTTGACCATACCGACTGTTTCTCATAGGGAATGACAAGAAATCATCATTGCTAGCGAGATTAAGGTACCAAAACATTCTATATACAAATAAATCTCTACGACATCAAATAATTTACCTAAATAATGGAAAATAAATATTATACATAACAACTTTAAACACAATAAATGAAAAATCAATCTCATATATATATATATATATATATATATATATATATATATATAAACTAACCACATTGAAGATAATGACTGGTGTGAGGTGGTAGGCGTTGAGTTGACTATTATGATACTTCTTCGATTGGATCCCAACTGTGTAAATAATTTAAAATTCCTTTTTGCTCTCTTCTCAAATAATTGGTATAAGATGATGAAATTTTTGGGTNTCGCTCAATTGAAAACACAAAAGATATATATATATATATATATATATATATATATATATAAACTAACCACATTGAAGATAATGACTGGTGTGAGGTGGTAGGCGTTGAGTTGACTATTATGATACTTCTTCGATTGGATCCCAACTGTGTAAATAATTTAAAATTCCTTTTTGCTCTCTTCTCAAATAATTGGTATAAGATGATGAAATTTTTGGGTTTTGGTATATAACTTAACCATTTTTTTCTTTTTTTTTTTTGCTTTTTATCTTCATTTTTAGTGGTTAAAGACTAATATGGAAATATGGTCGGGTCAACTGGTCATTTCTTTGAATTTCTTTTTGAATCGCTTGGGAACTCAGTTGCAAGCCAACAACGAGGATTCTTGACTTAAAATGTGCTATTATATATTACTATTATTTAATTGTTATGACTTACATAGCAAACATTTATTTTTTTCTTGATGCTCCTAAGAAGAAGGAAAACTAAATAAATTAAGGCCCCGTTGGATAAGAGGGATTTTTCGATTCCATTTTCCACATTTTGTAGTGTTTGATGTCATAAAATTTACCTAAAAAACACTTTCCACAAATGGTCCACACCTGCACCAATTCCATGATTTGGTTGAATTGTTTTTCCTACCTTTTTGATGGGAAACTGAATTCTAGGTTTCTCTTTCTCTCTCTCTCTTTTTTTGGTGCAATGGAAACACATTTCATAACTAATTGTAAAAAAAAAACATTTTAATGAACAATTTTCATGTAAAACAAAGTCAAACGAACACTAAACTTTGATGAAAAAATGATTTTCTAGGATTTTTATTTATTTATTTATTTTTTTGGCAATGGAAACAAATTTTATAACCAATTATGGAAATAAATATCACTTTAGTGAACAATTTCCATATAAAACAAAGCCAAACGAATACAAAAAGATACAAAATTTTAAATTTTTTCGAGTGAAAAATTATACTAATAAACACACTTAATTAACAATTCTCCAGAAAACAAGTTTTAGGCAATTATTTTCTCTGGAATTCATTTTCTTTCCACCTATTTTTTACCCTTACAATCAAACGAACCCTAAGGATGTATTTGATTGTATTTATTTTCATGAAAAATGTCAATTTTCCATCCAAATTCCTACTTTGAAGTGTTTGATTGCTATTTTTCTATATATTTTTCAACTTTAAAAAATATGTCTAATTTTCTTTGTTTTCAAGGAAAACATGGAGAGTAGGTTATTTTCCTCGAAATAAGAATTTTTTTCTTTTCTAGGATATATTTTCCATGAAATTGCGAACTTTTATCCTAGCCCCCCACAAATTAACGTTAATTTGTTAAGTGTAGTATCTCTTAGGCTTTTCGACACAATTCGACTTGCAACGTGAAGGAAATTTCGTAAATTTGTTATTGTACCCCAAATACGGAAAGTCCATTACTTCATTCAAATCTTTGTTGAAATCAAAAGCATCCTCGACATATTCTCTTATGCTTGAATAGAAAGGTGGGACATCTACTCTCAACTCACGTTTCGCTTACATATGAAAACAATAATCAACATATAAAAGTTTACTCTTTAGCAAGGGCAAGGATAACCATTTTAGCACTTGTTTGATTCTTATTATTTCCAAAATACATTTTTCTCTTCTTTTCAACCATACATTCTTTAATAAAATAATATTACACGCAAATTCAAATTTTTTTTCCTTATTTTTTAACTACAAATTCTCTATTAATCTATTATTACAAAATTCATTTTTCTCTAATATGAAATTATTTATATGAAATTAGAGTTTAAAAGTTCAAATTGTTACTATTATTTATATTGTCGTCAATTACTGATCACATGTGAATTGCTTGGGAATTTAGTTGCACGCCAACAATAAGGATTCTTGCCTTGAAATTTGCTATCATATATTAGTATTATTTAATTGTAATGATGTACATAACAACCAATTATTTTTTTATTTTTTTGGATGCTCCTAAGAAGAAG
>CAIGRP010105329.1:0-25997 GCA_903798385.1 Fraxinus cuspidata | reverse complement strand
AATTAAAAGGTTTTGTCAAAAAGATTTAAACTGTCTAAGAAGAGCTTGGGATTTAAGCGGTTCGTCCTCCCCTCAATCTGGAAGCCTTTTGATTGCGCGTTATTCAAATTAACGACATGAAATACAATATTTCAAACCTTTCAATTTTTATTTTTCTTAAAATATCTATATTTTTAGAAATTTCTATTTTGAGAAAATCCTACTTACTATAATTTTACGAAACTTCTATTTTAAGAAAATCTTACTGGGTATTTTTTTTTTTTAAATGCCCGCTTTTAATATAATTTTTTCAGATTAGTTCGAATTGATTTGAACTGTGACGAATGGTGCAGCGGACTGCCAAGGGATTTCGACACGCAAAAGACACTAAGTTTTTCACCTTTAGATTTATTAGTAGATTTGTTCAAATGTTATTATTGAATTAGTTAGTTAAGAACGTAATTTTTTTTTTTAAGATACGATTTCATGAATTAAATTTAAGTTTATGAATTTTTCAATATTTTGTCTATTAAAGAATTCTACATTTTATCGTTCAGCAAAGAAATTGAAATCTTGGTAATACTCCAATATTTTTATTTTTTTTTTTGAAATTTTGGAGCGTTACAAATATTCAATGTATTTGGCCAATTCGACACAAAATTCAAAATTGCATCGATAACTAGTCTTGTAGTTCGAGTTCAATACATCTATAGATTCAACAATGTTAGGCAACTACATAGTTCAAAGTTTTTACTAGTCCATTCTAAAGTTCAAAAGCTTCAAGCAAAAATCAAAATCTTAAAAATGAAACCAATCAAGTATAAATAGACAATTTAAAGAAAATGAGGTGAGGTTATCCCAAATCTTAAGGAAAATCATAGTGAATTAATTATTTGGGTATTTCAACACATAATCTGTAGGGAGTGGAATTAGCAATCACAAAATAATAAAATTGTAAAATGACTCATCTATGCATTTCATCGTTAATAATTTACGAGAATGGGACCTGAAAACCAATGTATTAAACTCTTGCAAATATTGCTTTTATTTTAACCTAACTTAATCAAATCTCTAATAATCGTCCAACAAAAATTAAACGAAAGTAGCTCAATTATTAACGAGGTATTGATACAAAATACCTTTTTTCCTTTCCAACCCAATTATTAGGACTTCGTACTCAGCTTCATTGTTAGAGGCCATGAAGTCAAACGTGAGAACTTAACAAAAATAATGATGGTCAAGGGTTGATCAATACTTTTCCGGCACCAGATCAATCTTCAGTGGAATAACTATCAATAAATAGCTTCTGTGGAGTGTCATCTTGTTGATCTCACTGCAAATCTATGCTAAACTTGGCAACAAAGTCAACCAACGTCTGGCCTTTTTAAGTGGTGAAAGGTTTATAATTAATATTGAACTGTCCTAACTTAAGGCCCATTTCACCATCCATCCTTGAGTATCTAGCTTTTGTAGAATTTTCCTTAGAGGATACTTTGTCAGGACTTCGACAGAATGCTCCAAGAAATATGGCCTTAACTTCCTTCTTGCCATGATTGTTGTGTAGGCAAAACTTTTCTAAGGGAGAGTAACACCATTCGGCACCATATAAGGCTTTGTCGACATAATACACGGGGTGTTGTGTTCCTCTTTCTTTCCTGGTCAGCAAAGCACTAATGGCCCTCTCAGAAACAGTAAGTACAATATTATTGTCTTGCCCGCTTTAGGCTTGGAGAGAATCAATGGTTGAGCTAATTGCTTCTTGAGTTCTTCGAAATCATTTTATGATGTCCATTCGAACTTATTTTCTCCTTGTAATATATCAAAAAATGGTTTACATCGATATGTGGATTTAGAAACAAAATGGCCAAGTGATATTTTCTTGATAAGGCTTTGAACTTCTTTAGGACGGTTAGGTGTTCTCATATGAATGATGGCTCGTATTTCTTTTGGATTAGCTTCAATTCCTTGCTAATTTACCATGTAAACCTAGAAATTTTCCTGAACCCACTCCAAAAGCACACTTGACTGGATTTAATTTCATCATGTATTTTCTTATGATTTCAAACATTTCTTCCAGGTACCGTTGATTGACTTTAGATGTTGTGCTCTTGACTAGCTTACCGTAAACATATACTTCCATGATTTTTCCAATTTGTTTTTGAGAACATGGCATTGACAAGACGTTGATATGTAGCTCCATCATTTTTAGAAAAAATGGCATCATTTTATAGTCAGTGATGAATGATGTATGTCCCTGGTCAGGCTCATACATAAGAATTTGATATTTACCCGAGTATGCATCCATGAAGCTAGGAAACTCGTGTTCGACGATGGCATCAACTATTTGGTCTATCCTTGGGAGGGGAAACCATCCTTAGGACATGTTTTATAGAGATCAGTAAAATCTATACATACTCTCCAATCTCATTTGTTCTTTTTTACGAGTACTGGGTTGGCAAATGAATGAACCCATTGTCAGTTAATTTCCTCACTTCTTAGTTCAAAGATTTATATCGTTCACGATTAAATGGTGGCGTCGTTGCTGTTTTGGCCAAACTAACTTATGACAAGCAACCTTAAGGTTGATCCCTTCCATATCTTCATGGCTCCAAGCAATGACAACGAGATTTTGTTGAAGAAATTCCACCAACTGGGATCTTATTGGTTGTGGTAGTTTATGGCCTATCTTAAGCTCTTTTGGATGATTTTCTTGGCTGATCCGAATCTTGTTTAATTCTTCAATGGGTTCTCCTCACTTCCCTTTAAACTTTATTTTTGGGTCCAACAGGCCGACGTCAATGTCAACTGTATAGATCATGTACACTTCATGTTTGACAGAAGTTGTGCGAACTCCCACTCTAGTAGGACAGAGCTTTATTTGGCATTTTCCAGCAACTTCTTTGTCCATCTTAATTTCTCCTACATCGTAAGAAGTAGAGAACTTAATTGAATAATGGCACATCGATACAAGTGCTCTTAGGTCAAAGAAGAGGGGGTTGTCCCATGATTAGGTTGTAAGGTTAGGTTGAATCTAGCACTACGAATTAGATGCTACTTTTTCAAAGAGTTTCCTCCACCTCTACAGTAAGTTTAATTTTTCCATTACATATAGTTAATGATCTATTTAGCCCTAAAATGGATGCGAATACCATTGTAAGAAATGTAAAGAAATTTTTGTCCATTTTAGAGTGCTAACGTAGAGAATATTGAGGGAGCTGCCTATAACAACTAGTACTTTTTGAATAATGGCTCCGACAATTGGTAACGCGACGACTAAAATGCATGGATAAGGTTGTGGATCAGTTTCTACCTTATCAAAAGATAAATGGTCATCTCCATGTCTTTTTCAATGTTTTTCTGCTATGCATATTTTAGTTAGGTTGGCTGTAATAGGTCTTTTTAACCTGCCTCCTTGGCATGATTGCTTTGTTCTCCTTGGAGCATGTTTACCATTGGCCTACTTAAGTCAATATTGCATGATCTGGCCTCAGCTTGATCTCCATGCACTACGCCTGCCTCACAGGGGGTGCGAAACTTTATACAATAATGATATATTAAAGTAGATGCCTTCAACTTATGCAATATAGTCTACCTATGATAGTGTTGTAGCTGGATGGTAGGTCAACCACCACAAAATCAGCAATAGTTATTCTTTGACATGTGAAGTCTCTTAACTCAACTATCAAGGCAATCTCTCCTCGTGCTTCAATGAGGTTGTCTGTAAAACCTTGCAATCTCCTAGGATAGGGCTAGAGATATCTTTTTGGAATTCCAATTTGTTCCAGAGTTTTGGAATATAAGACATTGACAGAAGTTTTGTTGTCCATGAGAGTCCGACACATACTAATTTTGGTAACAGATGGTGATTACCAAGGCATCACTTTGATTTTGAAATACTCTTTGGGAATCTTCTTCTAAAAATCCAAACCACTCGAGACACAGCATTACTACAAGAGCTGTCTTATGTCGTCCTACATCGTAATTCTGGTAGATACGTGTATCTCTCTGGCTTGTACATATCTTTCCCTTCTAGAATTTTTTTTACGCATTAGTTCTCACCTATCAACATTCTGATTTTATCTCCAGACTAGGGATCTTTACTGACGGACCAAGGAAAGCTGGTTAGGAGTTTGCCTATTAATAGGGATAAGGTGGCTACATATGAGGGGTTTGGGTTGTTTTTCCCAATTTGGCCACAAATTCCAGTAGCTGACCTTGCCTAATTAATGTCTCTACTTGTTCCTTTAGATCACTTTACTCATATATGTTGTGCCTAGTAGTATTTGTTTTAGTTAGCTCCAATTGTTTTTTTCTTTAGAAGAGGAGGTCTGCAAAAGACCTCTTTATCTCTCACTTGCATAAAAACTCATTCCAAGGTGATATTCAGGAGATGATATTCTTGGAATCTTTCGGGATATGGGTGAGGTCGCTCCATTTTTCTTTTGTCTTTTCTCATTTTTGGCATAGATCTCATGTCCGTATCCTTTATTTGAGCTGAATTGTGAGGTTATACTTTTCCCTTTTCATGATATGAGGTTGTTTTATGAGCACTTATGTATTTCTAAGCTCGATTCAGGAATTCATGGTAAGTTTTTGGTCTCTTCGTGCACGGACCACTAAATCGTCGTCCTGGGCCCGAGTTCGAACAAAATTGTCATAAGAGCTAGATTATCAAAGATCTTGTCCACTTCTATGGATTGCTTGTTAAACCTATTGAGGTAGTTTTTGAGCGATTCGCTTCACCTTTGCTTAATGCTCACTAAACTCTCTTTTGGCAACGTTCTGGCATTGGAACACATAAAATAAGATAGGAAAGTCGTGGCTAGGTCAATCTAGTTTCTGATAGACCTTTGATGTAACTTCATGAATCATCTTTAGGCTTTATCCCTTAGACTTAAAGGAAAAACTCGACACATGATACGTAGCTAGCTCCTTATAGTTCCATCCATGACATGTATTTGTCAAGATGGCTAAGGGGCTCTTCTTCTACATCGTACCCAGTGAGCTGGGGCATTTTCAATTTATTGGTTAGGGGTTCAGCAAATATATCCGTGTGATAGAAAAATGGCAGCTAGTAAATTACTTTTCCACAGTATCTTTATGTTTGGCTTCCAGGTCCGCGATGTGTTTCCTTAATACACTCAGCTCAAGTTCATCACTTTTCATGGGATCTTTTTGAATAGGTTTGGCCTGTTCACCCTTAGGTGTTAGTGAATGTTAGGTACCTAACTTGTTAAATACACTTCCAGCCTTTTTGATAATCAATTATGTGCATGAATGAGGACTTTTTACTTCATCAATTTTACTTTTAGACGATTCTCCCTCAGAAAAATGTAAGCTTCTTTTGATGGAAAGTCACCAACTCTTTCTCTTCCAGGAGATTCCATCTCGGTCTCGACCAAGCAGGAAGTGGTAGCCTGCTTTCATTCCATTCTATTCATAGCGTTAGTTAAACATTCGATGGCCTTCTTCATGACGTGGTACTGAGAGTTGTCTCCGTGGCTAATTCATTTTTCCTCTGAGATTCATGTGGGACGTTGATCTCATTGAGGTTGGTACGTGATTGATATCTGGAGGCTTGGTTATGACTTGTAGTGGTATTTTACATGGGATGCATAGTGAACTTTTTTGGAAGATTATGTGGGAGATGTGAATTGTTTTTTACAAGACGGCTCTCCTTCTAGTGTCAAATTGTTGATGGCTAAAAATGAATTGTGACTTTTTAGATCAACTTTAGAGAAAAAAGTGTGTTTATTGCAAATGAAATTACAGCAAAGTGTACAATAATTATCATAAAAGGAAGTAGTATTGGAAATGCAATGTTGCTTTCAAATGAGTCCTAGCTCTGCCTTAGGAGTGGACCATTGATTGCTGTTTATAAAAAGGAAGACCACGCCACTTGGCCACTGTTGCGTTTTTTATATCACAAGTGTACGATATCGTAACAAGTAGTATAATTGACATTTGAGTCTAGATATTGTTCCTAAAAATACTATACTTTAGGACTTAATCAATTTTTTTCTAACCCCTATTTGATAAAAGCAAGTAAATAATTATGATGACTATGATTATTTTTCCTAACCACTTTTAACTACTTGAAAATATAAAAAGATTGCAAAAATAGTTGATTGAGAATTCAAATATGTGATGGATATTATGGCATAACAATTCCATCTATTGATCACCTTAATTCTTAATTCAAGATTCATAACCTAATGTAGTGTTTGATCGAATTCTTTTATTGTATTCAAGTTACACATCTCGAGTTCTCATTTGGTCTATTTAACTAATTCAATTTCATATTTTCATGTGAATCAACCCTAGTTAAACGAAACACTAATTTTAAGAATTCATATTATGATTGCAATAATTAGTATAGGTATCTCTACACGTTATACTAATTTACAGAATTTTATTAGATGATCTAAACCTCAAACTCACTTATCGATTCGTAAGAGACTCACATAATTATCAAATTATCGATCAAGTAATTTAATGCATTAAACTCATAATAAAACAAATACATATAAGAAAAAATCAAATAAATCTTAAATATAAAAAGAAATGATCACAAGTTAAATACATTGTTTTCTTTAATACAAAAATTAGTTATTCGTACTGTAAAAATAAAAACACGCAAAAGGAGAATGATATCACCAAAAATTGATGAAACGTAAAATTTCTTGTATCTGCCTTCTCTTCTCTCTTTTCTCTCTTTCTTTTCCTTTCTTTTCTTTTCTCTCTCTTCTCTTCTCTTTTCTAGTCCTTTTTCTCTGACACTTCCATGTGCGTTTCTTTTTGCCTTTTCCTTTGTTTTTTTTTTTCTTTTCTTTGTGTTTTCTCTCTTCAGCACCGCCGTTCTCTTTTTTTATTTTTGTTTTTTTCCTCATCCAGCGCCGCAACTTCTTTTCTGTTTTCCTTCCGTGCCTTTGTATGTGTGTGTGAGTGTGTTCAATTAGAAGTCCAATTGGTATCTTTTTTCTTCAAAGTCAGCCGCTAGCCACTAGTCCAAAAGGGGTCCAAGCCCACTTGAGTTCCATTCCCATTGAAATTCGAAGTTGAGGCCCATTTAATGTAATATCTCTCCAATGTTTCATCTTTCTCAAATATTGCAAGTTAGTCCTTGAGTTCATCAATTGTCCAACCAATGTCCTTCTCAAATTCTAACTTGTGGAATTTGATCCCAAAATTATGAATTTCATTCGATTTTGTCATTCCTTTCCAATTGCTTAGAAACGGGTCCAATATTTGAAATTCGCCATTTTTTTTGCTATTTTGCATTCTTTTCTTTAATTCTTCATCAAATATAAAATTTTACCTACAAAATTCAATATAACATAAATTAGGTATAATTTTATCCAAAGAACAGTAAAATATCATGATTTATGGTTTCGAATAAGTGTAGAAACTACACTTCTCACACTCCTAAACTTGAATATTTGTTTGTCTTCAAACAAAACTAAAACCTAACAAACACACAAATAAGCAATGCTAGTTACCTAATTGGTGGCCAGACAATCAAATAGAGCAACAAGATTTAGCTAGCAAACCTGACTTTTTATCTCGGCACTAAAATCATAATATCAAATCTATGCACAGCTTCAAAATCACAATACAGAAATTAAAATCCACTTTTTCAATATGAAATAGACATGTGTGTGTGAAGAATTAAGCATAGCATTATGGATTCATAAGTTGTTTTAATTCCCGACCCTCAATGGGCAAATATGTTCTTTCGTCACTCGTAAGATTTACACACCCCAAACTTATTCTTTACACTATTTTCCAGTGTGTGAACTAAGGTGGATTTTTCTACTATCATCACCTCTCTAATTTAGGCAAATCTCACAAATTGTAGTTCAACATGACAATAAACAAGGATTCTTCATTAAGTTTGATTACTTCAATTTCTAAGACTTAACTAGGCTAACAATCTCTTATCAAAAGTCAAGTTTTCTTAAACAAATGTTTTGAATTTAACTAAGGTATTTGGCGAGTCATTTGTTTTATGCACCTACTTTTTCTGAATTTTTTTCTTTAGAATAATTTTTTTCTTTATTTGAAGCGTTTTCTCCCTTAAGCTTTCTAAATGATCCATGTAACAACTTTCGATCGATGACTCCCAAGTCTATTGATCATATGGCACCAGATTTTTAAGATCCTTACATGCTTAATTGCTCGAGTCATAAATGCTACTAAAAGAAATTTTCTAATAAAATATTTTTTATGTCTTGATTAGTGCAATGTTCCTCATTTAACACCAATTTAAGTAAAATGACCTCGAATTTGAGATTTTCACCCAATTGCATACTATTGATACATGGAATTCCTATTTATCTCAACATCGTCCTACAACAGTGAAATCCTTATTTATCTCAACATTGTCCTACAACGGTGAAATCCCACCAAATTATTCTAAATTTGGTCCAAAAATGTAAAATTTAGTGGTTTTGGGTTTAACATCTATGATCCACTATTTCAATATATTTAATTATGAAATCAACTATTTCCTACACTATACTTAACTTAATTCATATGCTCAATATATATCAAATTTCACATTGAAAAGCAATAATTAATCTAAACATGCAACGTATTCATCATTCATAGATCAATTAATAATTCAATATATTTGTCATTGTCAGCCCAGCCAACTAACTCACCTAAGCACACAAAAAGAAAATATTTTTATAATATTTTTATACTTTTTTTTACTAAAATAATAAAAGCACACAAAAGCACATAAAAATAAAAACATAAGTTTTATACCCCCAAACTTAAACTAGACATTGTCCTCAATGTCTTTAATCCTAAATTCGTATATAAAGGGGGTGAGAAGAATGTGAAGAAAAGACTCCTCTGATATGGCTTGTAATTCAATTACTAGCTTTCCTATTGGTCCCGTTGGCTCCATGGTCAATTTTGGTTTAAATGTTCCGAGACGTTATGTTCTTGAAAAATCAAATAAAGTATTAAGATCAAATAATTGGAACAAGTGTTACTTAACTCTAACATTTAATAAACCAACTAACATATCGAAAACTTAAGGGGAAACGGGGTATGGATGATGCATCACAAATAAACTTAAAATAAATCAAACTATCATAAAACTTTAAAACGGAATAAATAAAAATGAAAAAAACTTTGGGTTACCTCCCAAGAAGCACTACTTTAATGTCATTAGCTTGACTTTGTGTCGCGATTATTTTGGGACAGCTAGTTTAAGGCTTTCTTTAGCGGTGAGAAAATCTTTTACGTAGTGTTTGATGCTGTCTATTAACCTTGAAATTTCCATTTGTTGGGTGATGTAATTCAATTGGAGTTGTACAAGAGCATTTGATCTCCCACTCTGAAAACTCGTTGTCGAATATTCTTGTCATGCCACTTCTTCGTCATTTCTTTGTAGATTGATGCATTTTCATAAGCTTCTCTTTTGAATTCTTTCAATTCGTGAATCTATAATATTCTTGTTACTGTGGCCTTTTCTAAGTCCATGTTCAATTGATTCAATGCCCAATATGCATTTTTTTTTTCAAACTCAACTGGTAGGTGTCAAGCTTTCCCGAAAACTATTCGGTATGGCGACATTTCAATCGAAAACTTGTAAGCGGTGTGATAGCCCACAAAGCATCGTCTAATTTTTTGAATCAATCTTTTCAAGATGCATTCACCGTGAGTTTCAAAATTCTCATCAATTGTCTGATCAATTGTCTGTTAGATGTTTCAACCTACTCACTTGTCTGAGAGTGATAGGGTGTGGCTATTCGATGTTGTACCCGGTATTTAGCAAGCACAGCTTGGAATAATCTATGGCTGTTGAAGATCCATAGCGGTTGATTTATAAAATCTACTACTGTCCTCGCATCATTGGTGTGTAATACATTTGCTTCCACCCATTTAAAAAAGAAAATATATTTTCACCCATATACTTCGACTAATCTCGTCTAATCCATAACTTGATCATGCGTGCGACGCATTTCGCCTTTTAAAACATCGTTAACTCTGAAATAAGGGGGAAAAAAATCTAGCATGGCATAATGGCGTGGGAGCACGTGCTATCCTCTCACACTCAAGATTTCACTACCTAAACGGTGTCGTACTAATTGTACCCTACACTCCTCATCTCACACTTCTTTGTCCTGACAATTCCACCCCGAGCGCACACTCAGAAAGCAAAACTTGACAGCAGAATCCCCTCACAAACCCTAGAAAAATGTCGGGCGGCTTTTTCCGGGTAAGAATCTCCTTTTAATTTGTTTCGCTATCCGTTCTTCATCATTCTTTAACAGAATCTAATTGCTTTTCTCTGAATTATAATATGTGTTGGTTCATGAATTTTGATCTTCCTTCTAGTAGAACATGATGATTATAGTTTTAATTTCAATTAGGGCACGTCGGCTGATCAGGATACTCGGTTCTCGAACAAGCAAGCGAAGCTGCTCAAATCTCAGAAATTCGCTCCTGAATTGGAACACCCGGTTCGTCTTTGTAATTTTTGCTTATTATTTATGAATATGGCTATGTTATTTATTTATTATTGTTTATTTCTGTATGAAAATATACTTAGGTGGACTTGTAGAAAAGTTAAGATGGATATCATGAGTTGAAGGGGTTGCCACACTGAATCTTTTTCTTCTTATATTTGGTTTCTTCTGAATTTATGAATTTATAGGGGGAACATATATTGAATAATGTTGAATTTTTTATGAAAGTCAAATGTGGTTTTTTAGGTGGACATGGCTAAAGTGAAGATGGATGTTATGAAACCGTGGATTGCAAAGCGCGTGACTGAGCTTATTGGATTTGAAGATGAAGTTCTTATTAATTTTATTTATGGTCTACTGGAGGGAAAGGTATCTCAAAACACTGGCTTGTATTGTTTACTTGTGTGATCATCAGGTAGCTGATTTTAATTGTTTGATGATTGTGAGTTATTGAGCTTTGAGTCTCACCGTTTACCAATGAGAATTTTTTTTTGACTACTTAAGATTAATAATTTATACCTACTCTAAACATTTGATGGTGGTTATGTTTAATAGGCAATCGATGCCATTGGACTGTTATGTTGTTAATTTTAGAGAATGCTTCTGCTTTGGATAACAGTTGTTGTGAATACGACTGGTTGCAGGAAGTTAATGGGAAGGAGGTTCAAATTCAACTTACTGGTTTCATGGAGAGAAATACTGGGAAGTTTATGAAAGAGCTTTGGTTGCTACTTCTGAGTGCACAGAAAAATGTGAGTGGTGTTCCACAGCAGTTTCTGGACGCTAAAGAGGAGGAAACTAAGAAAAAGAAGGTCTACTCATGCTTCCATAAGTTTTTGGATCTTCTATATCCATGGTGTGTCTTTGTCTAATGATATGTCCACGGGTTGTTGCAGGCAGAGACTGATCGTATCACAAATGAAATTCAAAGGAAGAAAGAGAAGGAGAAGCAGGAACTCGAGCAAGAGATAGATAAAATGGTAATTGAAAATCTTTTTTATGCTAAGTTAGATTATATAGATCTCAAATTTTGTTCCTTCCTTTTATGTTTCATTTTGTTCAGCTTGCTTCTGTATCTGCAATTATTTTGTTCATGTACTTTACTTCAAACTGCTGTAGGATGGTGATGGTGACATCTCAAGATACAAGAATGCTGGCTCAGAGCTAAATTCGAAGCATGATCCTAGGTCTTCCAGCCCCCAGTCGGAAGATGGGAAAGAGCATCGTGAGAGAAATGGCCGGAGAGGACGAAGCAGGTAGGAAGTAACTGGATTTACTAATTACTCAAAATTGTGACGGTACTCAATCGGCAGGTGTTTGATTATATTTTTTGGAATGCCTGAAACTCTAAACAGAACAAAGCTGAAGCACATCTTGATTTGCATGTACTTGTAATTTTCTATTGCTCAATTTTGTTTGGCTCTTAGGCTTCGTATAAATGATAGGAAAATATTATACTGGATAATATTTCCCAAGACAAATGAGTTGACCGATAATTTTTTGCTCTTAGGCTTCCATAAATGACAGGAAAATATGATGAAGTTGGACAGCTTTGGTTTAAATTTTTATGCCAGAAATGGTTTTGTTCCTAAAAATTCTTAGAACTAGAAAGAGTAAAAAACATGGAAATTACTAGAGGAGGATGAGAGTGCTTTGCTCATTTGTGGTAGGTCAAAATCATGTAATTAATTTCAAACTCTCACGCATCAAGTCTACTGACGTGAAGAAATTTTCCAGCTTCTATAAGGATTTGGACAAAAAAGAGTAACTTAAAGTCTGGAATCTCTGATCTCTTGAAATTATTTGGGACTAACTTGGAGTCTGGGATTCTTTATGAATTGCAACTTCAATATTATTCTTATATTTTAGACCAATTAGGATTTTTTTCAATGTAAAAAGGGATAAAGATAGCAAGCTTGTCTGGAATCTTATCCCGNTAACTTGGAGTCTGGGATTCTTTATGAATTGCAACTTCAATATTATTCTTATATTTTAGACCAATTAGGATTTTTTTCAATGTAAAAAGGGATAAAGATAGCAAGCTTGTCTGGAATCTTATCCCGGGATGCATTGTGTGGTGTGTGTGGAGGGAAAGAAACAATCGATGCTTTGAAGACCAAATACGGACTGCAGAGCAACTTAGATAATTATTTTATCTGACTTTGTATACTTGGTTTAATTCTATGTCTAGCAATCCTATAGTGGGGCTGCCTAACTTTATATCTTTTCTTTCTTGTTTACACTGATACACTCCCTGTGTATTCTTCCCTTATTAATAAAATTTTCTTATTGTGTATCAAAAAAAAAAAAAAAGGGATAAATTCCATTCGTGGTAACTATACTTTCACTTTATGTCAATCGCGCGATTATAGGAGTGGCGTGTGGTCGGGCTCAGTCCGGTTCTGAAGGAACTCAAACCGAGCTGAGTACCAACGTGAATTTTAGAAATAGATTATTGGTTCCACAATGTGGAATTGAACTGGAAACGGACCAATTGGTTCCTATTCTGTTCAATACTTTATATCGAAAATTATGAAAATAGAGTGTCAAATCAATTGTCATTCTTGTTATCTAACATAAAAAACAATTAATAGCAAATCACTACTATAGGTCCTGATGCTTTTTTATAAGAGGTACTGACTATAATATATAAATTATATTTATTGTCCAATGATTAAAATAACACCAAGTATGTAAGTTTAAAAAATAACATCCAAATGATACTAGTTACTATCATAAGCAAGCAATCAACATGTATATACTGCATAGAACCCCAACTATAAAAAAGCACGCCATTAATCAAGAATTACCACTAAGTCTGCCTTCAAGTTTCAAATTCTCACTAAATTTGTTTTCAAATTGCCAATTTGCAAGTGCACAATGTAACACGGAGTCTAAATTCAAATAATAAGTTGACTAAATGTCTGAATCCCAAATTGCATTAGAATTAACAATCTATCATAATAAAATTAAACTTAAGAGCTCTTCAATGTCTTAAACTTATATGCATCAATCCTTTTAAAGAGTTGGTCGACCCTTTGCATCAATTTTACATTATAAAAGTTAAATATTAATATATTGACAAAAAAATTACACATAGGAAATTGCAAATAAAATATAACTATGATTGTACTTTCAGTTAGATTGTCAATGAAGTTTCACAATCATTGAATCATCCTTTATGTGATTATATTTCTTAACAAGCTCCACATGATATTGAAAATAAAAATTGATAAATCTCAATATTAAAAGAAGCATAAATAAAAACAAGTTTACAATCTAATAAACAAAAATAAAATAAGATATTCTAGTTATCGGTTTCCAATTTTATAAATTCTTCATGAAACTCCATCTTTTCAATGCCCACTCCATATAGTCGGTCTTCCAAAAGTGTAGAACATAGCCAATTTTGCAAATTAAAACCTCAATTGTTTTAGGTGTTAAAGACTCCTAAATGAATCAAGAACTCGCCCTATAGTACTAAATGTTGACTCCAAAGCAACAAGTGAGACAGGTTTTGCAAGTACATCCCTTGCAATCTTAGACAAAATTGCATATCTTTGACAATATAACTTCTACTAAGTGAAAAAATCAAAACTTGGATTACTAGAGTCTTCAATTGGGTCCATTAGGTATCTACGAATCTCATCTTTTCCTAACAAATCAGTATTGCTACTTTTTAATTTTTTATACCCAAATCAAAATTGTTGGAAGCGTCATCCGCATAAGCCTAAACCAAATTGTCATTAAATTCACAACTACTACCATCTCCATCATTGGATGCACATATGCCCTCCCTTATACCAATTATACAACTCATATGATAAATTCTTGATTTTTTTTTTTTTTCAATTTTACCAAGCTACTATCATAAAAGCGATAAATACAATAACCTACTCCCAACTTGTACCGAAGATCAATCACAATAGCTAATATTCGTATTTTGTTAATATTATCAACAATGCCTGATACTTTTCGAATTTACTCTTCATGTTTTTTGCCATCTCACTTAATAAAAGATCTTGCGTATACTAAATTGCTTCAATATTTGTTGAATAATACAAACTTCTTAAAGGTTAAGTCACATTGAACACTAAATTTTTAGGTGATTTCGTGAAAGGTTTCCAGAAACTTGATAATGTCCTTATCTTTTTCCCAATCGTCTCTTTTAGGGGCCCTTATATTCCCTTCCCACTCTCACGCTCATCAAAATATTTGCAATAAAAACCATATTCCTCTGCCATCTGATCTAATACTTTCTCAAACTTAAGCCCACTATCCAACATCAAGTATGTTCATTTCACCGGGTAAGCTAATTTTTGCACTAATGTCTTCCTTTCTACACAAATCTTGAATTTTTCTAATCTCGAAGAGGATGATCGGAAATATTTCACGGTATTCCTATACTTGCTATTGCCACGTTAAACTCTTTCAACTCATCTTTTACTATTAAATTCAAAATGTGTGCACACCTTACATGCATAAAGGAACCACCTAATGCCAACCTTTCAACCTTCCAATTCTTTATTATCCTTTTCATGTATAATAGCCCCATCATTTGCACTTGTATTAACAATAGTAATTGTCGATACATGCTCTATTTTTTAGTCAAGCAAACATTTTTGAATAAGTTTTCCGATTGTTTTCCCTTTATGGTTAGGAACTACAGAAAAATTCAATATCCTCTTTTTGTCAATAAAATGGGACTTGATAACCATGTAATTTATATTTATGCCATATGTCCAGCAATCTGTGGTAAGACACTCCTCTTGCTTATTAGCAATAAGTTTACCTTTCAACAATTCTTTCTCCTCACTACAAAGTTTTAGCATGCCCATATCAACTATTTTACGGGATGGAATATCTAACTTAGGGCAAGCATATCCTTTGTATCTTCTAAACCCAACACCATCAACAAAGCTAATTTCAATTCATCCAGAATAATCATTTTCACCATTGCCGTCCTTCATGCTTCTTTGTTTAACACTAACACCAATATTGACAGTGCCACCATCAACACCATTGTCTTTTAATTATCTAGTTAATAAATTTTGTCTTTAATCTATTTGGTACACTTATATGCTTGGCAAGTGTTTCCACGAGCTAGAAGTACCAGTCTCATTGGAATCACAAGCATAAGATTCCCACAATAACTATGTTTTTCCTTTTTCCCCTTGTATCTTAGTAAAATGTGACCATACTTCGTCAGTTTTCTTATATTTTCAACAATCTCAGCATTCATCTACATCACAAATAACAGAAAATCTAGATTATGAAATCAATGATTTTCTTGGCTACAATCTTCAAACTTCTAAAGCTGTTTGTCCTAATATTATTCATTTCATCCAAAGTGTACTTCGTTTTTCAATTATAAAGATGCAACTGAAAAAGAATTCTATATTGGAAATTGGAAATCAATCCCTATTGTTAATGTCTTTTATAAAAGAAATAGTTGCAATTTTTTTCCAAATTGTAAAGAATCCTTAGCACTTCATAATTCGAATCAAGCTATATCTTTGTACTTGTAATCTACTCACTACAATGGTTGTGAATAACATTCAGATTGCAGGGTCTCTTTAGTCTTTAACACTTAATAATCTAAGTTATAATTATATACTTAAATATTTACACAATACAAATGTGATGTCTTCTAATCATTAATATAGATTTCATTAATTTAAATAGCATAGTGTTTCAGCATCAACTAATAATGAATATGCACACAAGATAAAAAATTTACCCAATACAAATCTTGTGTATTCTAATCATTAATATAGATTTCATTAATTTAAATAGCATAGTTTTTCAGCATCAACTAATATTGAATTTGCACACAAGATAAAAATAAAGTAATAAATTGTAACCTTGTTCAATAAAATCAGGAAATTGAATCCAGTGAATGAAGAACTAACAAGGCGACAACCAAAAAATCCAACTCCAAGCTCAAATATATACTGCTCCAGATTTACTACACATTATATATTGCTCCAGATTTCCTCGATCTATATATAAAAAATACACGTGGGTATTTAAGTTAAAACCTAGTTATCTTCAATAATGTCAAGGTGAACTCGAGAAGATCTTGATTCTTGACGTCAGCTGACTTTTGAAAAAATGAGAGATTTGAGTTTCTGTGAAAGATTGAATAAAAAAAAAAAAAAATATATATATATATATATATATTGGGGTTTGTATTAAAGCTATGAATTTGTAAAGTATTTATAGAATTGTTTAGAATGTGGATTTTGATTCTTTGAATCTTGATTACTCATTAGGGTTTTGCTGCCAAGGAAAGAGTAAGAATCGTAGAAGTGTATGGAAAGGTGGTGTGAGTTAATTCTCGGCGGACTTTAATGTCAAAATATTAGGACCTGGTATCTCTTGGTGCAATGCACTAGCACAATGTAAATTTTGGGAAAACCAATGGTTCTCATGGCACGCTTCGAAAACCGGATCGAGCCATTTAGTAAAGGAATAGGAGCTTGGAAAAAAATGTCCACCCCTAGGAAACTCTACTTCAATTTTGTCTAATTGGATAACTAAATTTTTTATTTCAATTGGGTAATTTAATTTTAATCAAATAACTAGGTTTTGAGTTCCAATGACAAAAAATTGATGACGTGGCTATTAGTAAATTTTAGTCATCATACATAACCGTTAGATACTAACGGGAAATAAATACAACTTTAGTGAAATCAATAACGACCATCATTTTAAAAATGTCACATCATTGATTTTGTTAGTCCAAGTGACGGAATCATAGAAATTATCCATTTGAAATCAAATTAAAGTGTAGTTACCCAATTAAACAAAAATTGAAGTAGAGTTATCTGAATGAAACAAGATCAAAATATAGTTACCGTGAATGGAATTTATCCATGTAAAAACCTAGTAAAAATGAAATATGCCTTTGGACCATATATATTACTCATATATACCAATTATCTAGGAGTAACAAAATATCCTTCTGCTTTTGTTCGCTAATACTGGTGACTAATGTTTGTTTTGGTATAGCCTTGTAGGTTTCAAAAACCCGACTTTCCCACCCAATAATTGCTACTAGAGTTCTTACCCAAAATATCGTTTACTTGCTAGATAAATATGTTGAAAAGTTTGCTAAATCACCTCGTCATTGAAAACACTCAAGTTCCTTTGGGGCTTTCACCACCATAAGTAGTTGTTTTTTCCCAAGAAGTTTTGAATCCATTGTTAAGCTGACTCAAGTGATGTTTTGTTGCATATATTAGTTTCGAGTTTTTTATCTTTTCTTTTACCCATCTTTTTCTTTGTTATTTGATGAAGATTGTTTATTATTAGCACCATGTTAGTTAACAATCACATAATAAGATAATGGGAATCATGAGATTATAGATGTTATATGTTAAACCACTTGGTGGAAAAGCTTTAAGTTATTCATATTTTGTCTTTGCCTATCATGTTCACAAGTTTAATAAATGCATGGGGGTAAACTTGACCTATGTGCGTTGCGTGCTTTCATACCATGTAGAACCTTTTCGTCTGAAAGCTTAAGCCATTATAAGGGGATACATTGATTTATTGAAATTTACTTTTCAAAGTTACTGAATATATGTAGTGTCTTGAAATTAAAAATGTCAATTTCCTTGTAATTCCCCACGTTTAGAACTCCATGCAACGGATAAGCGTATTAAGGCAATTTTGTTATTTTTTTCTTTTTTTACTTTGACCCATCTTATGAATGAACCGTTGCAATATGCACGTGTCACACTTACACTGTATACTCTTATTAGAGCTTGGAGTGTCATGCTGAGTATTATTGATATTAGCAAATTTCTTTTAGCTTGCCCTTGCCCTTGCTCTTGCTCTTGCTCTTGCTCTTATGCAGTTATGATTTTTATGACAGTATTTTTATTTTCATTCATTTATTTATTTGTTTATTTTATTTTTGTTTCATTTATGTATTGTTTTCTATCTTTCCAGTTCAGTTTGATTAGATGCTGGTTACACTTGTATGTAACGTCGGACTGGGCCTGGGAAGTTTTTGGGTAGAAAAATTTTAATTGTAGAACTTTTTAATAATCTGACTGGGTGATTTAGATTAATATTTGTTTCATTTGCACAGGGTTCCACAATCTCCTGATTCAGCTGACCGTTCCCCATCTTCAAGGTAAGTATATTGATCAATATAAACTGGGGTGTTCCCTTCTACTTAATTTTTTCTTGCTCCTCAAGAATAAGCTTGGCTCCCTTTAACAGAAGGGTGCCTTCCAGGCCAATTAGCTAGTCCTTTTCCAATTCTAGAAGTTATTCTGAGTAGGCTTACATTTGATGTCAGAAATAGTGCTCATAATTTTGATAGATTGTAATTTCTTATATGGTTTCCATTTTAGTGAAAGACGGAGGTCAAGAAGTATATCTGGATCACCTCCACCAAGAGGGTGGTCCATTTCCTCTGAGAGGCCACGTCGATATTCACCAAGACAGTCTGGGACACCTAGTAGGAGGCATTCGCCGCGTCTCTCTCCTCCACCTAGGTATAGGTCAACCCGCTCTAGGAGAAGATCTATGTCGCGTTCAAGGAACATGTCTCCTCCTCCTGCGCGATATAGAGTTCGTTCCCCTCTGCGTCGCAGATCAAGATCTCCTTTGCGACGAAGATCAAGATCTCCCGTGTGGCGTAGGTCAAGGACACCAATACGAAGATCACCAGTGCAATACAGGTCCCGTTCACCTGTACGACGCAGATCACCACGTGTGAGACGTAGATCACAGTCTCCTATGCCACGAAGATCACCATCTCCTATGCGACGGCGATCACCCTCTCCCCCTCGTCGTAGGTTGTCGTCTTCTCGTCGTAGGTCACCATCTCCTTTAAGAAGGCGGCACCGACGATCACCTTCAACTCCACGACGCCAGTCTATATCCCCAGTTCGGCGCAGGTTACCGGAGCCCAGTCGAAGAAGATCTATAACCCCTGCCAAACGAAGGTCTCCTTCAGTGCAAGAATCTAGTTCCCCCTCTCCCAGTTCCCTTTCACCGGTCAGGAGGCGATCACTGAAAAGCCGGAAATCACCTTTACCATCTCCTAGAGAAGCAATCAGGTATTTTAGAGCATGTTAACTGCTTTCGATCCTCAAGAATTTTTAGATATTAGTATTTTATTTTGGTTTCAAGCTATGGTTTGCATGTGTTTTTGTTACTGTTACAGTTTAAATGCTTTAGTGCACATCTGCAGCAATGGTAATGAAGGAACAGACATCTTTTTTGGATTGAGATGCCTAGGAATACAACAAAAAAGTCAACTGAGATGACAAGCCCTTTTTAAGCTAATGTGATATGTCACGAAAGTGTAATGGTTCATGAAAAAGAGAACAGGACATTATCTACGTAAAAGAACACTAAAGAGTCAACACAATGAAATTATGTGCTTAGACTGTTGGGCATACTTCCACATAACACCTAAACACAGCCCATATAAGCTATAACTCAAACCAATCTGCTCCAGTTATTAAAAACACCTCATGTCTTCTTTGTAGAATAAAAGGAACGTGCTTGAAATACAGACCTCCAATCAAGGTGCCACAAATAGCAAGATCATTAATTTGTTTATTCAATATTCTACCTTTATGCCGGCACACAATTCTTAACTGATGATAAATAGTTCATTGCATTGTAACAGAACTTGCCCTATAGCTTGTAGCTTTAGTCAGAGGGCAGAAATGTGAGTTAATTTTCTTTCAGCTGGTCTGCAAGGTTTATTGCCTAGTTTGAAAAGGATTCATATTTTTGTTTTTTTCTTGTTTAAGGGACACGGAAACATGGAATATCATGATGTTGTGGTAGATAAATGAAAATATTTTAGTGTGGATTTTGGTAATAGCAACACAAGAACAAATTGTGCTCTTTGTTTAGTGAGGTTAATCGCGATATGTTCAGCATTGCCACTCTCCTTTTTCTTCCCTCTTGTTTTGTCTTTTCTTTTTTCTTTGATCTCTTGGAAGAACTGGGCGTTCAAATTAGAAAAACTGGGGTAGATAGCCGAGATCTCTATTGCATATCTGGTGAATTTTGTACAATTTTGTGTTACGAGATGACCATATCTTTACTCTTTTAACTTACTGCTCTATTTCCATTCAAACTGGATTCCCATCTGCAAACACTTTCGTTGCAGTTACTGTAAAAATTTTGATGCATAAAATTCCTGCTGCTTGGGATATGCATAGAAAGCAGGTTTACTTGATCTTTGAACTCTCTAAAGTCTAATCCAAACTGTGAACTGTAGGCCACTTGTTTCTTTGAGATCGCCGCAGAGGGACATGCTGGATCGAAATGACCCACATGGAAGAGTGTTGGATCCGTCTCCTCCTTTGCAGAAGTCTCCATCTGTTTCAATGGTGTCTGGGGAAAGAGAGCGTATTGAACGGCGAAGGTTCAAACCTCTATCTAAATCTACCTTTTGATCTTAATATCACTTTTCTTGAGGTGTAAACTTGTAAGTATTTTATTTTGATAGGTCAAGTAGTCCCCACCATAGTCCTTATCAAAGAAGGGAAAGGATCATTCTTCCTGAGAGTCCAAACCCTTTACCAAAAGGAATGGGATCTAAACCTCGTCCTGATAGTTCTGGGACAAGTGCTGATGACAGGTAAACCTTGTATGCTAGGTTTTGTTTGAAAAGTTCATCAGTTCATGAACTTGGTATTTTTTTACTCTATATATTTCTGAGTTGTGCATGGTTTTATTTTTTATCTAGGGAGAATGGAAAGCATAGACATAGATCTTTAGAGAAAAATTCTCCATCACATGATCAGCGTAAAGATTCGTTTCGCTTTGCTGATCATGTGAAGTCAAGAAATCCTCATCAATTGCCAAACAGGTTTGCTGTTGCTGTGGTACATTCTGTCTCAGTAGTCTATAGTTTGTGTATAACTGATCTAATTTATTCCAATCTGTTTTTATTTGAATAAACCAGTGAAAAGTTAGCTGAAAGGGTGGATCACATGATAAATAGAGATCAACAAGAGTCATTAGTGATTCGTAAAAGCACCATTTTAAGAGAGGAAGGAAAGGGATTATATGTTGATGATGATTACAGAGCTGGTGATAATAATAGATATCTGTTGGATGATACCAAGGGCGGTGGTCGATATTCAGAACTTGAAGTCTTGCCTAATTTGTCTGTCGAGCTGAATGCTCGAAGTGGTTCCATGGGATTCGACACCGAGAAAACTGACAGACATAAAACTAAAATTAAAGAAAAGGGAAAGCACAAGAGGTCGGAGAGACAAAAGGTGGAATCAGATGACTATTCTAGCTATGATTCTTATGAGGAGAGGAAGGAGGCTAAGAGGAGGAAAAAAGAGGAGAAGAAATTGAAAAAGGAGGAGAGGCATCGACGGCGGGAGGAACGGCGCCGCAGAAGGAAGGAAAAGCATGCAGAGAAGCTAAAATTGAAGTCACTTGGCGCTGGTAGTCCATCTTCTGATATTGAGAGAGATCATGATCGTCATGCTTCTTATGATGAAGGTCATAGAAGGCAGGAAACGCATACAAGTGACATGGAGGAAACAGAATCTGAGCAGAAAAAGCTTGAGATAGAGTTGAGGGAAAAGGCTCTTGAGTCACTTCGAGCAAAAAAGGGCGCTTGCAATTAAATTTTTCTGCTGCTCTAGAATATTTCACTTTTATTTTCCGTTATATGATCTTGTTATGAGTTCCTGTTTCTGTCCTAGACCTATTCTGTTTCGGATGAATGTATTCTTGGTAGCTATTTAATGTAATCTGTCTTTACTGCTGGCAGCTGAATGGATAAATGAGGATTTCCTGAGCTAGTGTCTTGAGTGCAACTTTATGCTGACTTTCCTGCTAAATTTTCTGGTAATATTTGTCTTCCCTTTGCTGGGAATATGTTTATGTTAGTTTTACATGACATATAAAAGTGTAAGTGTGAATCATCTTGTTGCTTGGACGGTGCTTGCCATCTTTTACTATGTCGTGTCTCCTATACTTACATTTTGGTATTTGTTTGTCTGCTGTGAGTTGCAATATCAATTAAGCTTACAGGTAAAGAGTAACCTTTTATTCTTTGGAATGATTATATACATCCTGAAGGTCTTGACAGTTATTTCCCTAAATAACTTTGTTACTAAATTGACTTTCTGGTTAATTGATAGATGAGAATAATTGTCAACTTCATTGAGCAGATCTTGCGCAACTCGGTATTTTGGACCTCCATACAGGTGAAGTATTTTTCTCTTGGTTTCTCTTAAATAATCATTTACTTGGTTGAGATTTTGTATTTGAATTCTGTCAGAGTTCTAATTCTACCTCTGATGGTTGGCAGCCTGAGAGTTGTTCACAAGAATTTTATTTTCTTATCTACATGATACCTTTAAGTTCCTGTTCATCCCGTTTCCATGATGATTGCAGCTGGTAAATCAATACTTGTGAATAATTGTGGTGCAATTTTGTAGGTGAACACTTGTGGTTGAATTGTGCAACGAGGTCATTAACTGTTCGATTTTCTTTGTTCATGTACTGCTCACTATTTCTTTTATTCATTTATTGTTTTTTTTTTATTACTAGTCAGAATCGAACGTGCATTGCACGTTATTCTGAAATACTTTATAAGTATTGTAAAAGTATTATTTAATATCAATTTGTTAGGAGGATTTGATGAGTCTCAAACGAACTAAAGAAAATAAAATATATGATATAAATTTAAGAGAAGAAAATTGTACTCTCGAAACTCAACTTATATGATTTAATAAAATTTGGGATAGAAAGTTAAGAAAATAAAGCTGTAGTTTCAAAACTCAACTTCTATGATTCAAATTTTTTTTTATGATGAAATAGTACAGATGAGCAACATTTAATATTACATTTGATACATAAGAATTAATTTTTGATACATAAATTTAAGCTCCTATTAAAATTCCTAGATACATGAATAAAAATAAATTCATCTATAATAACTCTAGAT
The DNA here is from genome assembly GCA_903798385.1 of Fraxinus cuspidata. NCBI lineage: Eukaryota > Viridiplantae > Streptophyta > Magnoliopsida > Lamiales > Oleaceae > Fraxinus > Fraxinus cuspidata. The sequence continues at coordinate 2,573 of CAIGRP010105329.1, read as the reverse complement.
TCATATAGATTAAGATTCATTGAGTTTAGATTAAAGTGAATGTTAATTAAAATTGAGAATTAATAACACGAAATTCATACATAATAAGAATTTTGTAGTATTTATTACATATTGAAAAACGAAAAGTAAATTTTTATTGAAATAATTGAAATATAGTAGGGTTAAAATCGTCCAAAAAATGATTCTCGCTTGATGCGATATTTAATATATTATAGATTATTATATTTGGTGGTGGTGGGGTGGATCCTTGTGCTTCATGTTGTCTATATTGGTTCACTGTGTAGTGGGGCCTGCAATCTTGACACGTGAATTTCATATGATGACTCAGTTAATAATAATCATTCATATACTGATTATGTCTTTGCTAAATATGATTTAACATTTATTCTCATTCCTATGCCTTTTTCTGGAAAGTTCTTGTACATTCTACTGGTTATTGGGTGGATGGAGAAACGATCACAACTAAGGATTCAGTTTGTGTTAATTTCTGACTGTTGAGGCATTTGACATTTTAGCTGCGTCATATATTTACTCTTTTCTTCTCCCTCGTATTTTGACTTGCAAGTCAATCTAGGTTTTGCTCCCAAGCTTCTTGCATCTGTGAAAAAAAACATGTACCTGTTTCCGGGCATTATCTCTGCATATTAACGTGCTTGGTGAAAAAAACTTGATTCAACTGAGGTATGCTTGAACTCTATTCATTACAGGCATTTTCTCTGCATATTAACGTACCTGTTTCCAAACATGAATAAAAAGAGTCGAGTTAGGTAGTTTGGGAGTCAAAACAGCTTAAAATTGTCACTTTTGTCATGACTAGGATCCGCAGAGTCAACTTTCAAGTATGGATAAAGCTCTGTTGAGTTAACCTAAGCTCATACATGCTTGAGTGGTGATATATCTTGTCATGTTTCTATGTGAGACTGCAATCGTAAGTGGTTGGCATAGAAAACTGCATCTTTTGGTCAAGCATGAATATAAAGAGTCGAGTTAGGTAGTTTGGGAGCCAATCTGCATAAAATTGTGACTTGTTTCATTGTGGAGTCGACTTTCAAGCATGGATAAAGATCTGTCTAGTTATGGTAGGCTCATACATGCTTGAGTGTTATAACTTATCATGTTTAAATGAGACTGCAAAAGCATGTAGTTGTCTTAGAAAACTTGCATCTTGTGAGCAAGTTTGGTATACTTGAGTTGAAAAGTTTGACAACCGCAGGAAGTTAGTAATTTCCCTAAAAATGATGAAATGAAGGCGTTATTGACTATGGAGATAGATTCGTTCATACACACCATTCATGAATTGGTAACCAATATTAGGATCACATTAGCTTTGAAACATCAAACTTGAGCACATTTGAGTTATGCTTAAAATTATGTTAAACTTGCGTTTAAGTAACTTATTTTCGCTGAATATGATTTTCAAATTTAGTATTTTTAGCTGAAATTGCTTTTATAGAAAGTAAGGCTTTTAACTTTTAAGCACACTCAAACATGATTTGGGTGATGTAGGTGTTGTGTCGGACACTGGCATGACATTTCAACCATAGTCGAGCATAGTAAAATTTTATGACATTATTTTATTTACAGCTTTTTCCTTTTTAACTGTGATTTGAGAATGCCAGTGGACGAATCTGCATGTCTGTTAGACATCCAGTGAAGTAACAGTAGTATTCTATCGTTTTGATTATTCAAGGTTGGTCTTCTTGTTCCATTTTATCTTGCTTGCTTCATGTTACGTACAAAATCTTTTTCTTCATTATCCTCCATATGGTCCTATAAATTGTTTCCTTTTTCATGTTGTATATATGACTTTGTACCGGACTGCCCTGCCCATTGAACTCAACTCTTGCTGTTTATCCTTGTTTTTATTTATAGTGTTGTCTTGAAAAGCCATAGAATCCTTGCTTCGTCTGTATTCAGACGAAGTGTTAGTTTGATTTTCTTATATACCATGGTGGTTCTCGTGTATGCTTGTGTATTTCAAATGGTGGGCATTGGTTTTTCAGGGTTAATCCGTGCCTCCTGTACTTACTAGAGTAACAACAAAAATTAATTTTTTTTTCTGAGCAAAATTTAAAAAGATGATAAAAGTTGTAGGTATAATGAAATATATTGTTGAAAATGAGTTTGGGAAAAAAAATGAATTTTAAGAAATGAGGACCTAAATGTTTATACGCCTAAAAAATTAAATTAACCCTAAATAATAATTAGTATAATAGCATTTTGGTAGTAAAGATTGCAAATTGGACAGTACAAAAAGTGTTGTTGAATATTTTTATTCACGTGTCTATGTGCATTAACCAATGTGAATAAGTTACGCTACTTGTTAGTTCGACTATCAAAGTAGTCGGATTATCTCTGAAATTTTCCAGCCTGCTGACTGCAGGTGTTGTATATGGAGAAAACAGATTTTGTTTCGTTCTTCTCAAAAAAATTCTTAAAATGTCTGGCATCGATTTTAAACTCCGCTTGAAATATACAACGGTTTAGTTTGATTCAAAATGAAAGGATTGATGGATAATGTGGACATGAACTATGGGTAGTTTCATTTAGAGCATGTTTGAGCCCCCATCTTC
>CAIGRP010105310.1:0-49790 GCA_903798385.1 Fraxinus cuspidata | reverse complement strand
AAAAAGTAGAAGAATGAAAATGAAAATTTTAATGTGTACCAAACAGAGGCTTATTGTAATTAACCTCCGTTTGTTTATCATTTTTCATCCATAAAAATGAGAAATATGACCGTTATCCATCACATCAAATCATCAATTTTAAATTTCTATCTCTTGTGTGAGGCTCAATAACGGCTCTATTTTTCATTCTCTTTCTACAATAATGAGAATCAAACGGGGGCTTATACTTTTCGTTTACTCAAATTGAACATTCAAATAACTTTTTGGCAATCAATACGGGTCGATATAGGACGTGAGATAAGGGATAAAAAAAAAAAATTCTCCCTCCAATTGCTCTCGAGATTTATTCAGGCAGTGTACGAATTTTAAAGAAAAATTGGGTGTGTGTTGCGACTTCTAATTTAATATTTACGTAAACGTGTAAGCTAAAATATCATTACTAAGACAATGCATCCACTGATTGAGCTCCTTAAATTCAATAAGGCCGTCCAAATTGACATTCAATTTTCTATACTCTTAACCATTATTTTACGTTTTGATCAATGATCTGTTCATTTGTCTTGAAATACCTCATGATAACAACACCGTGTTTAAATAGAAATTATACAAGTGAGGTTATATTCATATGTGGTGGGCTCATTGAGTGATCAATTTTAATCAAGCCGAAAGCGCCGGATTATTTGTTCCATTTGCCTCATGATTGTGACATTTCAAATATCGAACTAAACATATTTTTCTCATAATTAAGAGAAGAAAGCCCACACGGTACGTTCTTACCAACCATGTCCCATTATCATGAAAATGTTGAACTTGTGGTTCTATCGAATGAGTAAAATAAAGAAAATAATATGATTGTCTCAATTAATATACATTATGATTGTTTCATTGAATAAGGAAAAGATAAAGTGCAGAAAAGGATGATTCTTGGAAAACAATCGGTCCATGTGCACACAGAAAATTTTCAAGAATCCAAAAAAGTTTTGTTTTGAAGAAGAAGAGATAAAGGAAGGTAATGGGAAATTCCTAGAAACTGGACTTTGGATCTCTTTTGCCCATCATTACTTCCGACAAAACAAAAACAAAAACAAAAACAATATTTAAATAAATAAAAGCCATCAGAATTGAATAAAATAAAATGCACGTGTCATTTATGTTAATTAATTTTAATTAAACTATGCTAAATAGGTGACTAATTAAACAAAGTTATAATAAGGGACATGGATTTCAATAAGGTACTTGAAATGCTTTAACAAAGTGTCGAAGTTGCTTTCACATCACTATATACATGCCGGAAAAGTTAGGAAATTGCTTGGTCCCATGCCTTTAATTATCTATTTTGGAATCAAACTGCAAAAAACTCGACTTTTTCACACCTTCGCATCTTACCTAGCATGCCATGTTTTGTCAAGTACAGTCTGAACCATTTTTGTGCAGAACTTAGATATCTACTTGATTCCCACTACAAGAGGTTACTCGTGTTTGGTATACTAGATTGAAAATTACTAAAAGCGATAAAAGATGAGATGCGTATGACAATTTGTCTATTATCCGGTTCACTTCAATTCAACTCATAGTATCCATAAGTTGAATTGTCGACTACCGACCTAACCGAATTTCTTATGAAGTAATTCAAATATTTATTAAGTTACGTGAGGCTACTCACTAAAATAATTTTACACGTAAATCAAAATTTTTTCCTTCCTTTTAACTACACTTGCTCCCAAAATCACTATACTGGAATGCATTTTTTTCTCGGACTCAAACAAGTGCTAAATATTATATTATCAATATGTCTGAAAATCCATTAATAATATTGAATATTCAACTGTGTTTTGCATCTAATCACTATCAAATTGAATACAAATTCACACACTCCAATATTCGTGTACGTTGCTGGCAATTATCATAAACAATTGTGTAATCAATTTCCAGTGCAACTTATGCTCGAAGAGTAATACTATTTACAATAAATACTGTTCATCGTCGTTTTACATAACATACACATGACACTTTGTTATGTTTTCATGAACTTGCGTACTAAATAACAAATTGTCATGTGTATGCAACGTAGGACGACCACCGATAATTTTCATTATAAATAACATTAATCAATATTGAATATGCCTATAAACTCAAAACTTGGACCAGTTAAAAAGTTGGATGCCCGGCAAAAGTCGGCCAGGAAACTCCAACTCAATATATGCTGAACAACTTACAGCTCTTTTACCATTCTTTTTTGTCATCAAAATTAAAAAAGTGAACCAATGTCGACATTGTACCCTTTAATACATTTTTCTCGATAAGTAGCTATTGACTAGATGATATAATAAATAAGATACGATTAAAAATGAAATGCAATAAAAGAATAAACAAATTATGTAAGCGAATTTACAGTAAGCTAAATTTTCATCAAGAAAATGTATAATTACTGTTTTTTTATGCTAATTTCTGACATGGCCATTGATCAAGTAGACGTGTTAACGTGCAAAGTGGCAGTCATGGCAGATTTACATACTGGGCAGCATTGGACAGGGGCGGTCCCACTCCCACAAATGTTGCAGAGGCAAAGATGCCTACATGGCAGCAACAACACACATGATTCTCTCTCCCCACACCTCCTGCACATCTTGCCACCGCATTCCGCCACCGTCCGCCGTCCATATTCACCTTCGACTTCCCTACAATCACTGCTGCCGCAGCAAGACTCAACGTCCTCCTCCAACGCACCTACACCGACAGCGGCACCGCCGGAGAGGCGGTCGTCGCTAACATGGGCCAATACTTGTTCGAGGTTTGTACGCAGAGAGTTGGCCGTAGCCTCATTTGTTTGTGCTAAGTTACGCAATAATTGGTTTTCCATAAAAAGACTCTTCACTCTTTCTTGAAGAACCAAATTCATTTTTCCCATTCCCTGTAACTGAACTTCCTTTTCGTTTAGTTTATTCATCGCACGTCCTCCTATTTCCGACAGCAACAATCTCGCTTGTTGCTTTTGCCTCTCTTCCAATTCCAATTTAATCTTTTTCGTCTGCAAATCACCATAAATTTTGATCAGAAAACTAAACAGTAAACCCCAAATTCATCCAAAACCCACAAAACTATAAAATTTATACCGATACTTACATGTTGGGAAATAATGCAATCAATCTCCAACTGGTATTGCTGGATTTGAGGCAAAACTTCTTCACCGACAAAAGATGGAAACTGAGAAATGCTATTATTTTTCTGGGGTGCATCGAAATTACAAGCAGCATATAACTGATTCGTAGGTTCTCTGGAGCGCTTTCTCGGAGCCGGCGGTAAGTTGTATGTGAGTCCACTATCCGTGTTCAAAGAAGTTTTCGCCGGAGCCGAATCAAGAGATTGATAAATCGGCAATAAATTTTCCGGCACTGATGAGGGCAAAGGCACCGCCGATGATCCCATCTGGGTACCGTATGCAAAGGCGTTTCCCTGGTTGGAATTCACGAAATCACTGCAAATATCAAAAAACACTCATCAGACAAAAATATTTAGAAGTTTGTTTGGTAAAAAAATTCTCAAAGGTGATTAAAAGTACCTATTGGGCATGAATTGTGAAGGGAAAAGATTGAAATTCCTTGCTTCAACGGCCATAAGAATCGAAGAATTTTTTTATTTTTTTTCTCTACAGTATTATGTGGAGAGATGCATGCAAGGGAAAGAGAGGTGGCAAAGGAAGGCAGGCAGGCAGGCTAGGGAAAATGAATGGGTTTGGGATTATTTAAGTACCTGGTTTAGTGTACTATACAGGTAGTCAGTCAGAAAATAGGAAAGTCAAAGAATTCTAGAGAGAGAGAGAGAAGAGTAAAACCAAGAAATTTTAATATTTATTTTTGTGAATTTAGGAAATGAGGTATGAGTTGACAGATTCATTTGTGTATTAATGAAGAAAATAATGTTGAATTCCAAACGCCAAAAAAAAGGAAGTTAACAAACGCAAATCTTGTTGGCCTCGCATTAATTATACATTTGTATATATCTCCAACTTTCTAACCATAAATGACCCACAATTAAAGCGTTACTCACGGTTTTCCTATTGCTAACAGCTTACTTGTAGGGGCTATTGCGGAAATTAGGAATTTAGTAACCTTTTGGGTAGAGGTGTCAAAATGCGTTACATCACGATAAATGTTCGTGTTGTGGATGGACCTAGAAAGTCTCGAGTAGAGAAATAATAAATTAAGAATTCGTTTGACGAGATTTTTGAAAAATTAAAAGTAACTTCTATATTTGTTTGTGTACTTTGGGTTCGTTTAGCAGCATTTCTGTCTTGCTTTTGCTTTTTATATAAAAATTTATTGATTAATATAATTTAGGCTAAATATTTTCAAAATTAACTTCTTTATCTCATAATCAATTTTTGACTTTTCAAAAATCCTACCAAACAGGACTTTTGTCTGTCACAAGAGCTTTTAAAAAAAGTTGATAACTTTCTCGGACAACTAAAATAAATAAACAAATAAAACCCAAGGAGAAGCTATCATGAACATGCCTTGAGCTTTGTATGTAAAAGGTGGTCATACGAAACTACCGAATAGGGATGGCAGGGGGCGAGGGCCCTTGCCCTGTTTAATACCCAGCTTAATTTTTTAAAATTTTTGATAATTCATTTTATTACCTCACATTCAATAGATTGAGACAATAATATATTTTTTAATCTTTACTTATTTTTAAAAGTTCAATTATTCAATTATATTTGGTAAACTAATGCTTTTATTATTTGTCATTTTTTTTATAATTTTAGTTGCCATTTTCTATTATAACTAATGAAATTTCGTGAAATTTTCAATTTTACAGTATTCAATTCTAAAAAAAAAAAAATTGAACAGGGCGGGGCAAAGCTACCCATCTCTATTCCCTACCCGAATACCCGATTAAGCGAGTAATCCCCTCCCCATTTAGGGCAGGGCCTCATGGGTATCGAGTTTGTCGAATTTTTTTGTCATCCCTACTTCCAAATCAAAATTATAGACATTGGGCCTTACATTTAGGCATGTAGAGATGAATATTGTACTAATTTATTTCCTACTTTGGACCGCAATTTCTCTTTTATTCGGAATTGGATTTGTCATTCCAAATATACCACAACTATCTACTCGACGAGTAGAACATGTTAGTCTGCTTATTTCCATAATTTGACTATTTGATCGAATTCGAATATTTGGTAGAAATTCACTTTTTCTTGGTTTTATTCTTAACCAATTTCAACAAAAAAAAAGGGACCAAAAATGGTACGATCTCTACATAGCCTAGAATAGAATTTATGGGGTGATTTCATATTTCTTTATATATGAAAAATTATTGTTAAGTATTCCATATTCTATCTTCAGCGAGATCGAACTTAAATTTGTTCTCGATATATGATTAATTATCCATTGAGTGATGAGAGACTGGTAATTATCCATGACATCAATATGGTTGAACGTGACGTGTAAATATGCAATATTAGGTTTGTTGAAGCAGCATCTTTAGGTGGCAACGGTGGAAAAAGAGCTTCACTTTTTCTTTATCTTTTTTCAAGTGGAAAAGCACTGTTTGATCTTGTAAGTGAACATTATTCCCATAGCTTTAAGTTAGTCCCATTTTCTATTATAAGCAATTATTCTTTTTATGCTCTTCTGTAATAATTATATTTTAATCTGCAAAGAAAATTGATTGCTCTGTTGATAAAGGTAGGTCAGTTCTATACATTATTAATGAATATGTTGGCCTCCGACCACCAAGTCGGATTAAAGGCACAACTTGAACATGACCCACCTGTGACGTTTCCCCGCCTTGTGGCCATCTCGGAGCGATGAGTTTGGCCCTTTACTTCAATCGAGCTTATCTGATGAGGTCAGCTAAATGAATGCTTAAGAAGGATACTCAACTTTAATTGAATAGCAATCATTCATTAGTAGAAGAATTGTCTTCCAACCATCCATAATCGTAAATAGGAAATCCGATAAGGTTCATTGATGTAATAAATGGTATACATATCGATATCAACTTTCTTTCCTATTTAAAAATGGGGACCGTTCTTCATTAGTCTATCAAAATAAAAAAAATTCTCTCTCATTAGTAATTTTACGTTTACATAGGGATGTTAATCCGACTCGTGGCTCAGGCCCTTGAAAAACTCGAGCAGACTCGACTTGTGGCTAGATGGGACCAAGCCGAGGAGCCACACGGGCCAGCCCGTGTAAATGGCCAAAATGGCTCGTGACACATACCATTTACAGGCCGTCCCACTATTTATAGGTAGATAGTTACAAACTATATGTGTATCAGGCACGCAGTCGTGTAGCTGCCTATGTTTCTAGATTAAAAAAAAAATTAAATTTCATTATTAAAAAAACGCGAGCTAGCTCGACTTGACTAGACTAGGGATGGCAAAATAACTCGCCCCACCTCGAACGTGTTGGCGGGGCGGGGTGGAAAATAATAATAATAAAAAATTAATTAATCAACTATAAAAAAAATTTAATTGAAAATAAAATAAAATAAAATACAAACGGGGCTGGAAACGGGGCAAACCCGCTCCCCGAACCAGCCCCGTCTAAGGCGGGGCACGGGGGGTGGAGTGTGGCGGGGCAAGGCGGGGGTGCCCCGCCACGAACCTGCCCCGTTGCCAACTCTAGACCAGGCTAGACAATGCCTGAGTCGAAAGCTCGAGCCAACCCTTGATTTTTTGGTTCAGCTCGACTAGGGCCAAAACCCGAACCGTGATCGAGAGTTGGCTCGATTCTTTTATATCCCTGCGTTTGCAAACCTCTTTCAAGTTCAAACATAGTTTAGATTCTGGCATCAACACTTTCTCAACTCTTTATAATTTTTTTAATTTTAATTTTAATTTTTAAGTTGAATCGATAGGCGCTACTTCACTCTTTGATGCCAATAGAATAAATTAAAAAATATATATTTAGTGTGTTGTTTCAATTATTATCATGATGATAGAAAGGATCGGTAGGTCTCCCTCTTCCCCTAATTTCCAATAATATCAAAACAGACCACGAGAGTGTCTTCTTGTAGCACTTTTGGCACCGGATAAAATGGTGAAGTATAAAATGAGAGAAAATGTGTAACGAATTTATTTGTTTGTTACCTGAATCTAGATTTATTTATTATCGGATAAAAAAATCGATTTCGATTTTATATGAGGTCCTAATGAGAATGATGGCATTTACCTTTATCTTGTGGTTGAGAAAAGCGATCCTCAATCTAGGGCATTAAAAGGGCCGATTTTTTGGTGGCACCCAATTGATGATATTGACTCCAATATAAACGTTGTTCCTCATAAGTTATTATTACTTATAATTATGCGAAAATAATTAAATATTAGACTTGCACGAGATCCATTTGATTTTCTCTGAATTCCACTGTCTTATCATGAGAATCATTTCCAGATTGATGATGGTCCAAACAATTCCCACTAACGCTAAATGAGCCACAATTATCGAATAACAGTTAAAATAATCCCTTAAAAAAGTTGCTTAGTTAAGCAACGCCATTAAAGTATAATATCACGGGTTGGTTCTTCCTAACATTGATTAGGCTTAAAGTGAACGGGGCAGGCATATTATGACATCTTTTTTCTTTGTTAGCACATCCCTGTTTCTTAGTCAAATAAACAATAAAATATCAAGCACAAATTTGAAGGTTTACCTATTTTCCTTTTATTTTTTTTGTTATAGGATAGGCAAAGCATAATACCTGTCTCGACTCGGATTAGTTGTCACTTTATGATATTGAATAAGTGAAATGGAAGAATTTAATATCAATCTTTGAAAATTTTCAAATAAATCAACAGTTCAAATATTTTCTGTTGACCTCAAAAAATGCTATCAACAGATGTCGGGCTCACTCGTGCATACGCAAACTAAATTCCAACACGTAAAGATAGATCAACGGTAGAGATCACTCTAAGATTGGACGTGGGAAAAACTCAACGACATGAGATGTTTCCGTTCGAATTTCGGCGAGATATTAGGGGCACGATTGTGTAACCATAATCAATTGTTAAAAACTGGATCTGAAATTGTTATGAACCAATGAGAGAATAAAACATATTGATGTGAGTGTTTAAGTTGCATTAGTCCTTACATGTTACATGGTGATGGTATTTATAGTATTACAAATGTATTAGTGACCCTTGGATCAAATTACATGTAGCCTTATCTCTTCGGCCGAGGCGTCACTTCCTAGCTAACATTGACCTTCCTATCTTTTCAAAGCAATAAATGCTCTCATATTGACAAGACAATACACAAATTCACTTTTTACAAATGTTATCATGAGCAAATTCTTGCACGTGGGCCGTCACGAACTGTATAATCTCGGATCCAGGAGGTGCCTCAGAGTTACTTGGGTCTCGGCTGAACAATAGAGCCTCGAATAAGAGGCCTCGGAGTAGCATGGGCCTCGGTATAAATAGAAGGAGGTAAGATGGTTCGGTTGGATTGGGTCCCACATCTTAGTTTCGATGACCACGTGATAGTCCCTAGTAACGAGTCATAACATTTTCTATGCAAAAAGAAAATTCAACGATTTTTCTAATTGTAAGCTATAAATAAAAATGCCATTAAAAAAACCGTGAACGCTATAGACTTGTAGTGTGTAGATTTAGTCATAATGAAACTAAGATATTGGGGAAAAAATGTGGAAATGTAATCAAATTGAAAATGAAAATTCAAAAGAAATTTAATGTTTGAATGGCCTCATAAGACAAAAAAAACAGACATTTCTACATCCAAATAATTCGACCAAATCCAAGGAAAAATCGATACGGCTTTGTACACCGTATTATGGTTTGATTGGATGAGATTATGATTAGGTGAATGTGGAATAGATTTGTTGTCATTTTAATTATTTTAATGGGTTCAAATATAATCCAAAAAATCAGTTATTTTCTTGTTTTTTTATGTGTGTTTTCTTAGCTTGTTAATCTTGACATTTAAACTTTACACATTTCGACATTCATTCATGCAAATATTGACAAACAATAGCAGGCAAAAATCAAACTTCTAGATTATGCACACTAAGGGTGCTTTTCATTGCGAACATGAAATTTGTATGAAAAAAATTCTAGACAATTCAATTATCTAGAACTTATTTATATGAAAAATATTATTAAATAGTTTGATTGATTTAATTCTCAATTTAAAAAATATTATACTGGTTCACTTTTTATTAGTGGGTAAATTAGGGATAGAAAGAGAGTGAATTATTTGAAAAATAAAAATCATATCTCCCAAAAAAGATATTTTTCTTATTTTTAAGGGAAATATTGTCACATGACCAAAAGTTGGAAAATATTTTCCATGAAAAAAATTGTCAATTAAACATCCTAAAAGTGAGAATTTAGATGAGAAAAATGATATTTTTCATGAAAAATAAAGGCAATTAAACGCACTCTAAATGAAAATTTCTATTGTTCTCTTTAACAATATCGACTAGATTTCAAAAATGGATTTGTTTTCTAAATTCAAAATTCCTTTTTCAAGATCAAAATTGTATGGTAGGGTAAAGTATATTTCTAATGGAAAATCCCTATGCTATTTTATCCCTTTGATAATTCATATCGTTCTAATCTTTAGTTTCGCTTATTACATCATTCATATTTATAAGATTCAACGAACACATTAGACTAAAATCGGACTTCTAGATTACGCATATTACCTTAAATGGGAATCTCCATTGTTCTCTTCAAAACATTCGCTAACAAAATCATCAAGAAGACTTTACCACCTTAATACCTATTCAAGATACTCTTAACAATATCAACTATATTTCTTGAAAGGGATTCTAAATTCTAAATATTTTTAGCGGTGAACATTGTATGGTTGGCGTAGGGTAAATGTAAAATCCCTGTTCTATTTTATCCCTTTGATAATTAAAATTATTCAAATAATATATCATTTTCATATTTATAGAATTCGATAAACCCATTATATTAAAATGGGACATCTATATAACGTGTAACACATTAATGGAAACCCAACTAATTATGATTTGACTTGTATGCTTTTTAGGAGATTTCTCTTTTGAGGGCTATGGACAATTTGCAATAGATTTGTGTACAAGAAATCAAGAATGGTTAGTGTTGTCAACATCAATTTCTACTTCAATCACCGTGTGATTCAAATTGTAGGACCAACTATTACTATTGAGGTCTATAATTGAGGATTTTTCTTTTATTTGTCAAAACCCGTTTTCAATGGGTTTTATCGTTTTTATTTCTTTTTGGCTTTGTTGGGAGAGAGCATACGTCTTTTGAAAAGAAACTTCAAGATTTTTATTTTTTTTAAAGAAAGTGTCCCTGTCTTGGACTAGAAAACATAAAAATGTTGGCTTCTTGCATTGTTTTTGTTCACATTATGTCATAAATTATCATATTCGAGTTCTATCTCGACTCTATATATTTTCTTAGTATTTTTTTAAAAAGAAATCTCTAAAAGATATTGATCCTATAATAGTGCTCATTTCGTCACATCGAAGGTGCTCTCAATATGGACAATATATGTTAACTATATTTATCCTTTGAAATTATCAAGTATGACTATCTAATCCATCTCGAAACAATTGTTTGTGAAAATAGCGATGATAATAGGAGTTTGCTGATGCAAAGCTATTGTCATGACCTAAAATGTTTAAATAAATTTGGAAATCAATTATTTAGATAACAATTTATATTTTTTAAAAAGTTAGAGAACTTCATTGACGTATAATTATAAAAAAATGCAAATATCATTTTCAGAAAGCAACTTATTGATATTAGTTACACGCAAATTAAACGTGAAACGTATCGTTTTCTAATTTGCCATCATTTCTCTTTCGAATAGATGTTTTCAAACACCAACCTTTGCTTGTTATTTGTCAAGCTCAAACATTTAGACTTGGCACATTATACATATACAGGTGTGTATTCTTATCACTCAAAATAAAATAGAAGGAAATCCATTCAATAATTCATCTAAGATGTACAGTCACATCTTAGTAATATGATATTTTTTGAGTGGGCTGATCGATTTTGATATTCTTCTAAAATGTGTTTCTTTTAAGATCATATACATGTATCACAACGAATTACACACACTCAGTTTTTCAGATCAAATTAATCAATTAGATCCTACTTTTACATCTCTCTCAATTTTACAAAAATATGTTGTTTCGTTAAAATAATGCAACGGGCGATCTTAACAAGAGATAACAAACTTAGCGTTAAAGTTTGAATATTCATTTGAATGACATCGTAAGTATAAATTTTGTGGTGCACCAAGATATCAATAAGGCCAAAAATTTGAACTAGAAGATTGTGAAATGCATTGATGTTTCAAATTGATTGAAATAGGTAGTGGCGAACCATGCCCAGTTGTGATTGGGACTAGTCATCTCTATAACATCGAAATGTTTTTATCTTGAAGAAATGTTATTTAGCATTATTGGTGTTCTAATATAAGTTTAAGCGGCACTAAATGACATTAAATGAGATGTTCAATTAAATTTATCACATAATTCTACATTTAATTGAGTTTATCATATAGACCTAAATTGATATTGTAACATTATAGCATTATTCTTATCATTTAGGACCTGCTTGAGAGGTTTTTTCTTCGCCGATTTTGATCGATTTTAGATGATATCGTTTATGAGGGGTTGAAAAATCCGGTGCTTGCTAGTTTGTTTGGACATTGATTTTGGGTGATTTAAAAATCATCTAAATACGGTTTTGGACGGTTTAAAAATTACTTTTATGCAAACAAAAAAATTTTTATAAAATAAAAACACTAATAATAAGATAAAAATTCACATAAAAAATATAAAAAAAATACTTATAAGTAAAAATTCACTTAAGACAATTTAAATGTATAAAAGTATCGTATAATTGTAAAATTTACTTATAAGTAAAAATGATAACTTAAAATTTTAAGTAAATATTTAACTTTATTTAATTTTTTAAATTAAATATTAATTTATATGTAAAAAAATTACCTATAGGTAAAATATCACTTATGAGTAAACAAAATTTCATGCAAAAACTATAAACTGAAAAATTCACTAAGTGAAATATATATACTTTAAAAAATAAAAAAACTTTTTGAACCAATGAATAATAAACACACAAGCGTAGATTTGACGGTTTTAAAAAATTGCTACTAAAAGCACTCATGGTTTTTCGTAACCTCCCAAGCAAGCTCTTAGGGACAGCTGGATTAACGTGCGAATAGGGTTTGGCCATATTATTATGGTCATTTATTTGAAGCATTTTTGGGCTAAAATTGCAGTTTTGAAGTTATTTGATGTTAATATTATGTTTAATATTTTCGTGATAAAGAAATAAGTATGCATCTTATCAGAACATGCTTAATCTCTAATTCTTAATTTTGTTGATTTGTTGTAATAAATAATGTCGTATGTTGACGTGTTGGAACTTAATAGGTCCATGTAGAATTTAATAATTGAATGATCAGTATAACATTTGAAAATTTGAGTGACTATTATCGTAAAAAACCATTTCAGCAGTGATTATTGTAATTATTCAAAATTTTAGTGATCATTAACGTAATTAACCCATAACGAAATGTCATTTATTTATTGTTGGGCCGATGGGATCGTAATAGTAGAGAAGCTGCTGGATTTGTGGATAACGTTCTAACTCAACAAATTTATTGAAAATTAAGCAAGTATTTTGGGCCAATCCATGTCTTGATCCATATGGAAATGGGAATAATTTATAAATAAGGTTTAAGTTTCAACAATTCAAAATTCAGGTTTTAAATTTATAAAATACAAAAATCATATATTTAGCTAATTAATTAAAAATATTTATTATTTAAATATAATAAATTCAATATATNAAAAATCATATATTTAGCTAATTAATTAAAAATATTTATTATTTAAATATAATAAATTCAATATATATTTTACCAACTAAATATAGTAATGACACAATTATATGCAATTTGGTCACAATTATCTAATTAATTAATTATTCAAAAATTAATTTTTGATCACAATTTATCAAATTATTGGTCACAATTTTTTTTCTCGGTCACAAATCAAAAATTTTATAGGTCACAGATTACTCCTTGAACAGGAATCAAAATTTCACAGGTCACATATTATTCATCGGTCACAATCGAAAATTTTATGATCACAACTCATTTATTCATTGCAAATCTTCTTAAAATGTCCAGTGTACAATAAAGAGCTAGTGTTTAGCTTTTAAAATATAGTCACAAATTATTCATCGATCACAAAATCGAAATTTTTATTGGTCACAACTCAATTACAGCTTAATGTATTGGAAGTCACAATCAGAATTTTTAAGTACATTATTTATTTGTTAAAATCTAACCAATTATTGGTCATAATCAACCAAATAATTGGTCACACACACACCCCATCTTATCCCACCGACGACCACCATCGTCGCCACCGTCATAGCCCCCGCCCCCAACTACAAATCAGATCCAAAATAACCAACACTCCACAAACCGCCATCACCTCACAATATTCGTTGTGCCTCCACCATCGCCTCCATTACCACCATTACCACCACCACCACCACCATCACCATCACCATTACCATTTTCAGCCACCACCACAACTATTATTTCCAACAACAAATCAGATCCAAACAAGATCCCGCCACCATCACCGTGCACCAGATCCGCCATGACCACCAGATCTGCAACCCAACATAGCCAACACTTCACAACCATAGTAACCTTACAGTAGTCGTTGCTTCCTCCACCATCGCCACCATCACCACCAACATTTTCAACCACCACAACAATTGCCATTTTCCAACAACAACAAACTTGGTCCGCCACCATCACCGCTCCAACAACAACGTACCAGATCCGCCGCCATCAATGAGACCACCATCACCGCCATCAACGCAACCACCAAATCCGCCACAATCTTGCGGGTTGCTACAACGGCACCTCTCTGCGACCACTATCTTGCGGGTTGCTGCAGCGACGACGGGTTAACAATAGATGGTGGTGAATGTGAAGAGAGAATGAATGGACAGTTTGGATTGTGAATTAGTTTTAGGGTTTGGATGGGTAGATAAGGTGTTGGTGTACATATAGATTAAGTTATAATATTTAATCAAAATAATAAAAACCTGAAAATTGAATAAATAAGCTTCGACCTTGATTTATGAAAATTGATCTTTATTCACCTATTTTTTTTTTGTAGTTTTCCCTTTAGAAAATTCAGAAGACAAGTAGACCCCAAGTGGCCCAGTCCTATGATACCGAACAAGTATGGAGTTCTTTGGTGATTTGGGAGAAGTCCCAAGTGTACCGAGGTCATATAGTCTTATCAATCTCTTCAAAATTAGTAGTCAAATCTTATGGTTTTATGAAGAACTGGTAAAAAGAGTTCTATTGAAGTCTATGAAGTTATCTATTTCTTGGTATAAAATTGATCGAGAAGTCCTTATCCGAGTGAACGACGAACCTTAAAAACAATTTTGAGGAGTGAGGGGAGGTTAGACATGTCTTTTACATAAATAGGTTAGGGAGAGCAAATTTTTTAAATTTCAAAAGAAACAAGCTCAATAAGTTGCATAGTTGCTCATCAAAAGTTGGACACAAATCTTTATGTAGTCTAACGAACGTGGACTTTGCCATTTGTACACACTTGATGACACATGCATTGTTGTAAAAAAATCATTGAATGAAAAAATTATTATTATTTTTTTAAAAAGCTATCAAATAAAATAATGCCACGTGCCATTTTTTTTTTGTAAATGAAGGAGTACACCAAGTACGATTCTACGAACATTATAGCAACTAATTCCTTTGGACTGGCCTATTGTTGAAGCTTTGTCGCAGCTTATTAGAAGTGAAAAAAGGTGGTTAGGGTTAAAATGAACAATTCAAAATATTTTGGCGAATCATGAACTTTTATTTGAAGATCAACAATTTCACGATGTGAACATAACAGCAGTAAATAAAGTCAAGGTTTAACTGACACAACACTAGATTTGGAGAGTGGATGATGTTAAGAGAACGAACAATTATATGAAAAGTTTAACTTCACAATTGAAGCTTAGCTATAGACGCCCAACCTAAAGTTAAAAATTCAATTGACTATTGAATTTTGCATAATAATATTTTTATTTGGCTATTAAAGTTTAAAATTTTTTCGGACGGTCATCAAACATATCAAATCGTTATCTCACTTATGGTTGCACTTTCATTTTCCGAATGTTGTGAAATTATCAAAAATATTATCCATTTATTACCTAATAATTCACCACTAGAAAATTCGATAGAATTGCTGTTGTGATAAATTGAAACGCCGACATGACATATTATTATCGTTAGTTGATGACAAATAAGCCAAAAACGCTATTTCATATATTAGAAGCAATTGGATTTTAACCTTACATGTTTTCTTTCATTTATCCGTATTTTAATTTAGTATTATCTTTTTATTGCTTTTTTTTATTTTTTTGCATTAATCGCATTTTTGGCTAATTTGTCGCCTATTAACAACAATAATTTAACAAGTCAGCCTTTTCGTTTGCCACGTCGTTGAGTTTGTTGAAATTCTAATAATGAGACATTGCGTGATGGATAATATAACAATTTGATAAGTTTGGTGACCGTCCGAAATTTTTATAAAATTTAATGGTAAATGAGATAACGATTTTATATATTTGACGTTCATTTGAATAACTTTTAAATTTCAATGGTTTATAAAAATATTGTGCAAAGTTCGATAACTATTGAAATTTTTAACGAGCAACTCTTTCATATACTAATTCAATTATATAAAAAAAAAAGAGAGTTAATGGAAGGTTAGGCCCCTGTCCCCAATGGCACAGCCCAAACGCGCCCATCTCTGCCTATACGTAACCTCCCGCGTTCGAGTCCCTTCCCATACAATAATTTATCAAAAACAACTCTCCAAAAGACAATAAAACCCCTTCCATCATTCTCCCATCGTGCTCCCTAGGGTTTGTCCACCATGGAAGTACAGCGCCACAAACCGATCAACACTGGCTCACTACCGGAACCGGAGTTCTCCTTCAGATTGAGCAAAGTAGCGTTGGCCCAGATCTGCAAATCGGTGGGCTTCAAGGAGGCCCAAAGCTCAGCCCTCGAAGCGCTCACAGACATCGCCACCAGGTACTTGAAAGTAATCGCCAAGCTGGCTGCAGACTCTGCCAATTCTTGCCGCCGCACTGAATCGAACCTCCTTGACGTCGTCGTTGCCCTCGAAGATTTGGGTTCTGTACGAGGTTTTCGGGGTGCGTCTGATACAAACGTACATACATTGTACAAGTCGCAGGTGGTTAAAGATTTGATGGAGTTTGTCAAGTATACTGACGAAATCCCATTCGCTCAGCCGTTGGATGGGAAATTTTTTTGTCGGGGTGGGAAAGTGATTTTTTTGAAACATAGGAGGGTTGAGGATAATAATAATTGGTATTCTGATGGGGTGGGATTAATGCACGTGCCAAGGTGGTTGCCTATTATGCCGGAGATGAGTGGGGAGGAAAAGGGAGAGGAAAGGAAAAGGGAGGGAAAATGGGGGTGTTTGAATGGTGGGATTGAGGGTGAAGGGGAAAAGAGATGGGGAATGGGAATTGGGGAGGGAAAAGTGGTGGAAAAAAAGGGAAGTAAAGAAATTGAATCGTTAAGGAATAGAAAGAAGGTGAAGTTTAAATTGAGGGTGGATGGCAACAGAATTGGTGGTGGAATGGTGGGGAATTATAGGGGTGGTGTGTGTAGGGGTGGTGGAATTGGGAAAAGGGTTCTTTGCAAGAATTGGAGTGGTGGTGGAGGCGAGTGCGACGATGAAGAAAATAAGAGGATGATGATAGTCATGAATAAGAGATATCAAGATAGCGTAGTCTAAGGTAAGAAGAATTGGTAGATAATAATGTTCACTCAAACATCAACTTCGGTGCGACACCTACGAATTTAAGGAAGTTCCATAATCTGGTCTGAGAGATAAAAGGGATTAGAGACAAGGGAGCATCGTGTTATCAAAAAAAGGAATCGAACTGCAGTTGATGAAGAAAGAAAAACATACTCTCAAATACCATCCGGATAATCCCCACTTGCTATTGACTGAAGTTTTGGATTTGTTTTTGATCACTAGAATTTGGTTCCAGAACAGATTTTCTACCTTGCTTATTTATGGTCATGATTGATGTTAGACCTCAGAATAAGTGGAACCATGTCTTTGGTAGTGAACAAGTTGAATCTAAGTCTGGAGTAACTACATTTAGCCTATCTGTCACTCTATAAAATAAAACTCTTTAATTTTCATACTTATTTTCAAGCATACATTCGCATAATAAAATATTTTTGATAATGACAATCAAATAGGAGCTTAATTACTACAATATTACTATTTTTGAATTAGAAAATTTGTTCATACGTAAGAGCGTCTTTCTTTTTTTGATAACGCATGCATTCAAGTTTCGTCCTACTAATCTTGGAGAGTGGGCGGCCTTTTCGTCTAAATCGGATGCGGTCATAACTTTTAAACACTTGGATTGGATATTCTAGAAGCAGCTTCCTCCCCGTGAACCCCCCTTTATGACGTGTAGACTGGACCTCCGAAGGGTGAAGAAGCGCACCATGACTCTATCTTTACAGAACATTTGTCTTCCTACATAAATTTTGAGGGACAGAATAAGATGGCCAAAAGGGAGTTATAAATTGCTTCTCTCTCTATTTTGTTCATTTGCATGAGAAAGTAAATTATCTTAAAAAAATACTTTTTTTTTTTGTTTAATGTGAAAACTAAAAATATATAAAACTTGATCAGTGGTGCAGTGATGTATCACGCATATGACATGCATCAATGATCTTACTCTAACTTCTCAATAAATACGCTCCACCTTATTTTGGCGAGCAATGGACAAAGTAGGAAATATTCACGATCTTGAAAGCAACTATTTAAACTCTAAAATTGAAAGTATCGTAAATGCTTGTACTATTCTCTTCTAAAGTCGGGGATATACATCATCAAAAAGTGGTATGAATATTCATAATTGCTACAGCTTTAAAATTTATAACACTTAATCGTGAATTTCATATTGACTTCTTGAAGAAAAAAATCATTATTTTTAGAGTCTAGATCCAATTAGGACCTTGTTTGAGAGAAAAAAAGATGAATTTTTAAATAGTGATTTTTGGAGGATGTGTGATTAAAAATTAAGAAAGAAATTCAAAGTAATATAGTACAAAACGCCGTCTGTGGGAATCGAACCCACGACCACGTGGTTAAAAGCCACGCGCTCTACCGGCTGAGCTAAGACGGCTAGTTGTTCACATCCTCTGTTATATCAAAACTAAAGATTAACGACCACAGTGAAATTTAGTAATTTACCCAGAAAAAGAACGGCCCCTTCTCGGAGCTTCATGCCAGTTCTAGAGGTTCCATTGCCTGCTTTCCCTTCTATTTGAAACCTCTTGGTATTCACACCCCTGAGTAACCGCAAAACCCTGGAGAAGAGAACTTTTCAAAATGGAGCCCCAAATCGTGGACGTGCGATCAGTTGTGGAAGCAGTTTCTGCGGAAGACTCCGACGCTCCTCTCTACGAAGTCGAAAGCCTCTGCATGCGTTGCGGCGAAAACGTAAGCACCCCACAATTGTCTCGGATTACTGTGTCTTTGCATTAGCAGTTGTACCGTACTTTGCCTGGAAATGAGCTTTTTTCTTTCTTATTTGTCCATTGTAAAGTTGTATGAATTCATTATGCATTATTGAGGATACTGGAGTTGATGTTACTCATACTTCTTAAATAATAATACCGTATGAATTAGTAATTGTACCTTGCTTTACCTGCAAAAGAGCTTTCTTTCCTTCTTATTTATCCATAAAAATCCGTATGAGTTGTTCATGCATTATCAGCAATACTGGAGTTTTATAGTACTCATTGACTCCATAGCATTACCAAATGCTCTTTTATTTGTTCTATTGAGAGTTTTTTGAAATATGGGAAACCTGAAACCGTCAGTGGTTGTGCTACATATACATAATGGTCTCCTGATGAATTAGATATGATTGAGTTAGAATATTTTTAACCAAAAAAAAAAACTTGCCCACTCTCTTTTTGACACTCATCTGTACATAAACTATTATGTAGCTTCTTATGTATAAGTAGTAGTATTCAACCACTAATGACAATAATCAAATTTTATTGGAAAGTAATATTTTGGCAACAGAATTATATAATGGATTCCGATATATTTCTTTTCTTTTCTTTATTTTACCTTGATTACTTAAGATGAGATAAACCGTGCCAATACTTTTACAAGGTTTCTGACATATACTATTTTTTGACTGAACAGGGGATAACCAGGTTTCTATTAACACTAATTCCACATTTTAGAAAGGTATATAACACCTTACTTGGTAAGCTAACTACTTTCTAGTACAACTTTATTAGTATCATTTGTAAGTCGACGCTAATTAGAATAAGTGTATTAAAGATCAGATTTTGAGATTAATCAAAACCCAAGTTACTGTTTAGACAGAAGCTGATTTTCTCTTGATTTATATAAAATGTGATTGGAACTCTTTATATCTGGTTGCAGATATTGTTGTCAGCCTTTGAATGTCCACATTGTGGTGAGAGGTAGTTGATCACTTCTTTCCCTGGACTAAGTTTAGATCAGTTGATCCTTTTGAAAGATTCTCTTAATCTCTTTATCTGGTCTCTGAAGGAATAATGAAGTGCAGTTTGCTGGTGAAATCCAGCCTAGAGGTTGTCATTACCATCTGCAAGTTCCAGCAGGTGATCAAAAGGTTGTGTTCTGAGGAGCCTGATGTCGTGGGGGTAGACTTTTCTAATGATTATTTTGTTGTCTTGTAAAATTGCTTTCCTGAAGTTTCCAATGGTGAAGAGAATGATTTTTCTAGCTTCATCAGATGTAGTAATAAAATGTTTTGCTACAAATTTTTTAGTCTAAGATGTTTTTTATAGTTCTATGATTTGAACTGGACGAAATTTTAAGATATTGATATTATGGCGTTGCACATTTTATGTATAAATATTGAAGGATACTGTGAGATGTAGAAAAAAATTATTTTTGTTTAGCAGCCTAAAGATCTTTCTCCTTGGCTTAAAATTTTACTGTATTCCCTCCCAATTTTATTTGAGTAATTCATGCCTTTCTTGGTTTTTTGAATGAATATCTTACGTATTCTCTTTGCATAAGATTGAGTCTTTAACCAGATGTATGCTGAATTCTGGTCCAACTTGGTTTTTGTTTTCCAGTAATGCACTTACTGCCACCATCAATTCTTTTGTTCCTAGTGCACCCTTAAACCATATATTGTCATGATATATGCTGTCATTTCATATTTTTTTTCTGTTTTATTCGCACTTCTTCAGCCTTGTTGCTGTCTCTCTCTCTCTCTTGTGCAGCAGTTTGATCAAACTTCCAATGTTTCTGGACTTGAGCATTATTAAGGGTGCTAAGCTGGTTAGTTTCTCAATGCAGGTGCTTAATCGTCAAGTGGTGAAATCAGAAACTGCCACGGTTAAGGTATTCTCTTTGTACTTGCTGAACAGTTGTCAACATCACCTATTAGTCGCAGTTTTTCTCAGTGATGTGTATTGGGGTTAATCACACTATATATTGAATCTTAGTTAAGAATTGATTACAAAATTTTTTTACGAGGCTTTACACTAACTCATTTTAATTTTTATTTGTGTAGATCCCTGAACTGGACTTTGAGATACCTCCTGAGGCACAGCGTGGTTCTCTGTCAACGGTATATCCCTGACAACTTCCTCACAGTTGATATTTTTTCTTCATTGTTAATATTTCTAAACTGGTTTGTTGAAATGGATCATGCAGAACCTTTGCATGAGCTTTTCCTAAGATAAGAACTGTTTGGTCTTCGTTAAAGAAAAATGGCATGGAAACATTTTGTTCGGTTTTATAGGAGCAAAAGCTAAAAGAGAAATCTTTTTCCACTTGTAATGTTTTCTGAAATATACGATGTGATTATTTCTTGTCGACTTTATCACTGTCAGAATCGGTATTAAATTGACATTTCTTACTGAACTAATCTATTTTTTAAGTGAACTCTTGTCATAATAACCCCTATGCTCTTTATATTGGTTAAGCTACAATCCTAGAAAATCCAAGTTCTTACTTGCCGAGTCTTTTTTCTCACACGTGGTTGTTTTCTGTTACTAATTTTAGATTGAAGGGATATTGGTAAGAGCTGCGGATGAATTGGAGGCCCTTCAGGAAGAACGGAAGGTACAATTTTGTTTGCATTGTCATTTGGTTGTTATATGTTATCATCTTCTTGTTATTATGGTGATATAACTTCTGTATATATCAGAAAGTGGATCCGCAGACAGCTGAAGCGATAGATCAGTTCTTGGTGAAACTGAGAGCTTGTGCCGCTGGAGATTCACCATTTGCTTTCATTCTTGATGATCCTGCTGGTAACAGCTTCATTGAGAATCCGTAAGAGACCTTTTTCTTTATCTAAAACGAAAAAAATTTATGGTGAAATCTTGTACGTTTGTCAGTTAAAAACTGGATTTCTGTATTCTTTACTGCTATTTGTCATCGAGAAACTTTGTGCTTGTTTGAGTTTCATTATAAGTCGCTGAAATTATAGTGATAGAAATGAGCGTGGACAAGTGGGTTGTGGGTCATACGGGGATGTGTTAAAGTTAAAGTTTGACTTTGATCTTTAAATTATAAAGAGATTATAATGAAAGGAGAACAATCCTAAAATTTAAAAATCCTGCACAATTATTTAACTGGGGAAAGTTCTTTCATTTTTTGCAGTACATTATGTTAATTCCAACATTCATATTTGTATGCTACACTTGATAAATGATGTTGATAAGGACTGCCTGACCTCAATTAGGTTTGCTCCATCTCCGGATCCATTATTAACCATCCAAGCCTACGAACGAACTCGCGAGCAAGTTGCTTCATTGGGGTATCTTGCGGGAGAACCCATTACCGAAACATCAGAAGAAGGGACAAACAACATCTCTGATCAAATGCAAAGAGAACCACATGGCTCTGTTGGAGCAAGAGCTGGCCGCCGAGCTATTGCTCAGGGTAACAGTGCAGAAATTGCTGAAACTCTATTTCGATATTCTGCACCGGAGGAGGTATATTTTATCAGACATAAAAGTTAAAACTTATTTTTGTTCACTGGAGTCATGTCGATTGATGGCATCTTTTCCTGGACAGGTCATGACTTTTCCATCAACTTGTGGAGCTTGTGCTACTAAGTGTGAGTGCCGAATGTTTGTGACAAGTATCCTTTTTAATGTCTTTTCTACCACTGGATGCAGATAGCTGACAGCCATTTGTTTTTAAATTTAGGATGTAAAATGTATATGACAAGTATTCACATAAATTAGTTTCTGAGGCAAGTGATATAAATGTTTCTTGAGTTATTTGTCTCTGATCACTTGGTGATTAGAAATGAAATTGATGGGGAAATATTCTGAATGGCTCTTTTAGCTCTAGCTGGGGTAAGGAAATAATTGCGATTTACTCTATTTGCTGCAGCATAGTAGAGATGATAAAGTCTTTTGGTTAGATTTGTGGCAAGGTATTTTTTTTTTTTCCTTTTAATTTGAGCCATTCAAATATATGAGGTTGAAGGAAAAGTATAAAGGTCTGTTAATGCAAATCTACTTTGACTTCCTTTTTTAGGTAAAGACACTATAAAAAGTGACCGGTGAATGATTGCATCTTCTTGATATATAATTTGATTTTTCAAAGAATTACCTCAATTTGGTTTTTGTGCTTGAGGAAAGTTGACCATGATGTTTCTACTTTACATTCATCCATGAGATATGTCAGCTTAACCACAGTCAGACATTCCATATTTCCAAGAAGTGATTGTCATGGCATCCTCTTGTGATGCTTGTGGTTACCGTAATTCAGAGGTATGCGTCTTTGTATATTTACTGTAGTTATCATTTATGATTTGAATTATAGTTACTATACCATGCCTTTGGACTGATGGTTTTGTGGTTTATTTTTCAGGTGAAACCTGGCGGGCGTATTCCTCCGAAAGGAAAGAAAATCAAAGTTTATGTGAAGAACATAAAAGACCTTAACCGAGATGTGATAAAGGTATATATTTGGTCCGGTTAAGCTCTGCTAGTTTTTTGAGTTACTGTTTCAGACCACAGTCTTTTGCTATTTGAAATCTGAAATGCTTAGAATGGGGGCACTACCTGCAGTATGCCCCCTCATATTTTGGTCCAAAATTTTAAAACATGAGGAATGTAAAAAAAAACGTACTGAAAAGATAGTGCATTAGATTTTGACAGTATGCCGAAACATGGCATAGAACTGCACAATCTCTTCCCTTTCCTGGAGTTGTAGTTTTAATGTTTATATTCTCACTCTAGTTTGAACTTGTTAGAATACTTAAGTACATGATTTTAGTGTAATGGTCTTATTGGCCTTTCTGTTAATGTGTTTCTTTCTTTATGCTCTAAAAACCCTTTGTACGTCCTCGTTTAACTTAAAATTAGACAGAACGTTATAAATACGAATATTTATTGCTCTAAATGTACTGTTTTCCGTTGGTATCTCTTACAGTTATTTTCTAATTAATGATCATCTGGTTCATAATAGTCAGATACTGCTAGCGTAAAAATCCCAGAGATTGATTTGGAATTGGCCAGTGGCACTTTAGGTGGACTTGTGACAACTGTTGAAGGCTTGATTTCCAAGATTAGCGAAAGTAAGTATCTTTATTGACCCTTTTTTCCCGTTATTTTTCTCCCCTCTCAGGCCTTATCTATCCCCTTTTGAGCTAAATGAGTGGAGGGTAAAAGCTGATGGATGAAGCAGGGTATGGGATGGGGTTTCAGTTGGAGAAATAACAGTACAGGCATTACTCGATGGCCTCCGAACCCTTCTTCTTTGGAGAGGGAGAGATTATTTATGTGCTGTAAATTCATGCACAATTGTGGTCTTTATATGTGAATTTTTAACACGACATTGTTGCTACTTATTGTGTCATCAACAATCTCAAAACATGTTCTTGATGTTTAAATTGCAGGTCTTGAGCGAGTAAATGGGTTTACCTTTGGTGATAGTCTTGATGATACGAGGAGGAGCAAGTGGAAGGAGTTCAGAGCAAGACTTGACAAGGTTCGTGCTCTGTATAATTTCGTTTTCACCTAACCATGTATCTGAGGCCATTGCTTCCCAATTTTGCAATAAAATGCGCCTTTATATGTATCAGCTCAACTAAATGGTTTCCTACTTTCTAATCTTTCCAAGCCAAACTGCATATTTTTACTCTACCATATTGTTTTCTATTGTTAATTTTACACTTGAACAATTGAACTCTCAAACGGATGCACAGAACTTGACTGCTGGCTTCACTGACTTGAATGTAATGTTCAGCACGATATTAGTTGGTTAGGATCCACTATGCAGTATGCACATTAATTAAAAGAAACAAGATCAGTTGTTGAATATTACCAATCAATCCGATATGAGGGAGTTCTAACTGTATTTTTACACTGTGCATGTATTCTTGGCAAGGAAAAGTAACCGTTGTCAAATACTTGAGTGAAATTGAAACCATGAAAAAAATGAACGCGTGTGTTACTGATATTGTAATGCCTGAAATACTATAGCAGTTGCTAGAATACTTTGGAAAAGGAATTGTGAAGTTTCTAGTCATCTTGGTCTCTAGTGTTTGCTGTTATCTTCCTCTTTATATGGGAACTCTCTCCTCCCCATTGTATCATTCCCCATGATGATTTACTGACAGTTGTTATCCTCCTAAGTTCATTTCTTTGCTCACCTCTGAACATCTTTCCTCATATGCTGTCACTTTGTGCTCTCTTCGATCACATTGAGTAGCATTATGTCTTCATTTGGGCAGTGATGACTGACATTGTCCAAATTAATGCATCCTCTCCTTAGTTTTTCCTTCAAATATCTAATCTCGTCTCTATGTTTCCCTGCGCCCATGGAATGGTTAATTTGCCTCATTAAAGTTGATGAAGACGTAAGCGTCCTGTGGATTCGTTTTGCAAAAAATTGAAAACACGGTGGTATTTGAAATTCTTGTTGAAGCAAATTTTCACCCACGCTATATATTAAATAGTTGTTCCGTTGTTTCTGCACTTGATGGGATTGTATGTTTTCCATAGTTCGAAACTCTGCCCCACCATTCTGAATATGTTTTTTCTGGCAACTCATTGAATTACAAACTGGGCGTGAGATGGGTCGTGATGCTGTTGTTGGCAATTTTCAATGCAATTGTGGTTAACCCTAAAATATGCACTGTCAATTCTCAATCAACTCCTGCCCCAGCAAGTGCACTGCTTCTGCACCTCTATGGTGGTGGTTCTGTCTTCAACATCTTAGAGAAACACCTTAGTGCCCTTAGCCACTTTGAAGAGAAGAAATATTTATTTTTATTGAATGCGTTCATTCATTTTGTTGACTGATAGGGCCAGGAGTTGAAAGCCACTTGAAGGAGTTGACGAGGTTTAATAGGTCCCACGATGAATGAACAGTAGCTGAAAGGCTCGAGCCAAGATTATAGGATTGAACCTTCTGATACTCATTTTCAACGGTATAACAGTAGGTACGATATCTCGGTATGGCTGTACTGATAGCAGCTCTTTCTTTTCTCCTTTTAGATTCGCTTAACTTAAGCTTGGCTTTAACCTGGCGAGTCGTTCTGGATAAAGGCAGCGACAATGATCGATATAGGATTAATAACTGACTAGTCTCTAAGCAGTAAGCAAGTAAACCCACAAAAGATGTGCAGAAGAGCTTAGGCCTAAGCCTACTTCCCTAGCTACTTTCCTTATTCTTACTACTGTCTAGCTTGGATTGACTGCATGTTACCAAGCATTCCTACTCTCACTATGCTTAGGACATCGGATTCGTGCATTCTAGTGCATCGTTATTTCTTTACTTGCATGGATGTTCGTACTATTAAGAAAGTGTCATTATTCATCTAATCTCAGATGTAAATGAACAATAAATTCTTTCTAGAGCTAGAGGAGTGAGGCTAAGCTATATGCTACTCTATCTTATGAAACCAGAAATGAAAAATCTTGAGACGGGGCTGGAACAAAGGGGTACTTAAATCTTTAAAGGTTAGCCATCTGCTACTAATAAGAATATAATTACTTAAAGACCTTCCCCTTCTTTAGGTTTAGGGGTGAAAGAAAGTGCATTTTAACTCCTCCCTTATTGTTAGCCCTACGTGGGAAAGCAGTTGGCCGGGTCTTTCCCTGTTTTTCTGTTCCCTCCACGAGAAAGATGCATGGAAGAGGTATGCCCAGCATGCAGAGGATCTGTTGATGACTACTTCAGCATATTTTCTCATAGAAGTGGAACTGGAACCATATCTTTGAATTTGACTAGAAGGACACCCCAGTCAGTTCGGACTCTTTTCTGTGGTTTAAGTGATCTTGGACGGTGCATTATTGGCTAGAAATGTACCACTCAGTTTGATTATTGTTTTTGGTTGTGGTGTTATCTTGGAAATTATTTGGACAGCCTACTGTTGTGTTACAAGATATAAAGTTATACTAGTTTTTTTATCTTCTACAGCTAAAAAACTTGGATGAACCTTGGACTTTGATAATTGATGATGCTCTGACCAACTCCTTTGTTTCCCCTGTAACTGACGATATAAAGGATGATAATGAGTTAACATGTAAGTTCCTTTTTCCCTGGCTACTATGAATGTTCTTTGATATAAGGTTGTGTAATGCCTGTTGAATTTTTTATTTTTTATTTTTTTTTATGATAGGGTCTATTCTCTCGGGGGTATAGCTTGCATATTCATAAGCGTTTTTAATGGCATGATTTGACATTTGAAGTCAATTGGTGGAAAAAAAGATATTACTTACAGAGAAAATTATTTACATTTTTGTAAAAATTCAAACAAACACTACAACTTGAGAAAATATTCGAGATTCAGAACTCAAATGAGTCGATGTTAAAAACTGTCTGGTTGACCTACTAAAGTCTATCTTGCACCGTTTGAAATGGAGGTTGCGAGTACGACTTGGGTAGGAGAAATATACTTTCTGCAGTAGTCCTGGTAGGGTGCACCTTTCTCATGAATGGTAGAACCTTTTCACTGGGAAAAATGCGATCTGAACGGTAGAACCTCTTCTCTTCATTTTTCCAATATTTGTCGGACTCCATTTTCTTTGCCATGTTACCACAACAAGAGAGTCAAGTTTCACCCGATATGTGTTAAATGCCAAATGCAAAATCTTATAGAGTGCAGTCGTGAAAGTTATGTAACACTTCAACCAACTTAAATTTCAAGGAGCAACATAAATCATAAATTTGTGTTGGTGGTGGTGGTTTATCAATGCACTTTAATTTATGTTCGTGAGGTAAGGCTGTCTTTGTAAATTGGATATTTGGAATTCCCTCAATTTATTGATATTTTCTTTTGATTGCTCATCTTGCTATATCTTGATGCTCTTTAGCATTTAGATATCTTTTGCCATTTCACTCGCGCATTCTTGTTATGTTAAGTTGCAATATCTTGTATAATATTGGCGAAGATATTGTTGTAATGCTGATGTGCAGTTGAGGAATACGAGAGGTCATGGGAGCAGAATGAGGAATTGGGCCTTAATGACATGGACACCTCTTCAGCTGACACAGCTTATGTTTCGGCAGATGTTGAGTCATCCAAGGACGGATGAGCCGTTGTCACGAGTTTTGTCCTTTTTCTCTTATCGTTTTAAATTATATGAAAAGTGTTTTAACAGACATGGCATCCTATGTCACTCTCAGGTTGCGGTAGTAGTTTTTATGTAATGCATAGTGGTTGGCAAAAACTAGTGTTTTCTTCATAACTGAAATGTCTGATTGAGAATTTCATAAATGTAACCAGTGATCTCCACAATTTCGTTTTGGCCACAATTTTACGAAAGGTGAAAATTTGGCCAGAAAAACCTTCCAGAATGTCGCAATTGTGGTTCTTTGGATTTAGGCCGTCTTATTGGCCACGCTACTTACTCTAACAGTGCGACTACATTTGGACTTGAATTAAAGTTCAAGTTGCACCAAGTTGAAGTTTACGGATAGTTTGGAGATCAACTTGTATTTAATCCGTTATTTAATGTTAAAACAACAATCGTGTAAGTTGTGTCCTTTAATGATAATTTTATACTAATAAAAAAAATCTACTTAATAGGAAAATTTACTTACAAGAAAAATTACTCTTGTACTTTTTGAGGGATTAAAATTAGTAGTTAATACCGTAGTTGAAAAAAATACCAGATAAGAAAAAGCGCGCGAGGAAAAATTAGGGCTTTATAACAGTTGAAAAACTCACTCGGAGCAGCAGCGATAAGAGGAATGGACGGTGGAAATGAGGGATCTCCACTTTTACGATCACAGACCACCGTCGATCTGAGTCGGAACGATGAGGCAGTGGCGGACCTGACGGGAAAAGTCCATCAGCTACCATGCTGCATCAAGTACGAAGGTTCTACCTCCGTTTCTGACTATTTCAAGCCCAAATCCTCTGGTATGATAACGTTCGAACACGAACTCACGATTTGTGAAATGTTGCTTGTAGTTTTCTTTGTTGCATTTGATTCGAATTTGATGAATTAATGGAGAAAATGATGTGTAGGAATGGAAGTGGATGGGTTAAGAGTGGAGGAAGCATACTTCAGAGGAAGGAAATTACATGGCACAACTCTTCCCCTTCCAGACGGCTATTCTGGTAATTCTCTTATCTCACTTTATCTATCTTTTCATTTTATTTTTGCGTATTTTATTAGAAAAACCTTCCAGGTTCAATATTGATACAGTTGTTACTACTAGGATTACATTTCTCTTTTCTTTTTTATTTTCTGAATGTGTATGTTTTGTATTTATGGCGTCTACGGAGTATAAACCAAAACAATTGGCTTATTTAAGCCTTTTTTGAGCAGTACGAAAGGTTGCACTGCTGAAAAAAGACATATTCCCTCATTTTTTGCCTTTAAAGCTACACTAAACATGCACCAATTTGTCTACATTAAATTTTATCTACCTTCCTCTTTGTATTTTGCCATCTATAGAATTTAAAAAGCTAATTTTGAACCGGGATAATATCAAATGAAATGGCGCGAAAAAAAACTTGACTAAACAGAGAGTAAAAGACAATATGGTGAATAATGCGAAAGGAAGAGAAAAACTAGTTATCTGCTTAATTATTTGCTATATGGGCGGTCCTTGACAAATATTAGTTATCTAAAGTGATATTATTCCTGAAACTGATTCTGTATGTAAGACGATTGTTTGCTTTCTCAAGATGGGTATTCCTTCGTGTGAAAATTTAGTAGATAGAGACTTAATAAATATTTTCCCTACACCACTGTATTTTTGTTTTCAGCTTACAGCATGTGCTTTAATCTGATAAATTGCTTTATCCTGTTCGTTTTAAATATCTCATCATTGCTTCACAGGTTTCATCTTAGGAAAGAAAAGTTATGATGAGAAAACTAATACTGAAACTTCATATTGCTGGGAGGCAAATGCAAAGTTTCATAATATAACAGTATGGAATCATGACAGCCTTCCTTCTAATGATGATGCATTCTTGCGCACCTTTCACTGGTTTGCTGTTGCAAAAGCAGTAAGTTCTTATTTGACTTATGTGGTCATGAGACACTTGATGGATCCGAAGATGTCATCTCAGCTTACTTCAATTTTATAGAATATAGCTTGTTTATCAGGCATCCATGTGAATGTCCCCGTTTTACACTTCTGAGAAACTTGTGTGCACTTGTTTAATTGGTTCTCTGAAAGAATCATTTAAACTATGACAACAAGTTCTTTAAACATTGACTTATTTTCTGGTGTAAATACTTTTCCTAGCCTAATGTTATAATCAGCAGTGCTTCATGTACAGAAGCAATTTTGACAGAAAATTCACAGAAATCACACATGTGGGTCCCACACTTTTTTTTAATACATGGTGGGGCCCACTCATTATTAGTATTCTGGTGAATTTGTGTTATAATAGTTGATTAGGGCTTGTGAAATCTGTCCCTTAGTAGGTTTTAGGGTTTGGCTGAACCTATACGTCACTGAGCTAATGCCACTATTTCTCTAGCAAGACTATTCTTTTTGTAGCCCAGCCCGTTCTTTTGAGTTCTTGATTGATTGAATAAACATTGAATAGCATTGGCCTTTTTCTGTCTTTCTGTTTTGTTAACGGTGATATCTTAAAACTATTCGGATAGGATATGAATCGATGTGGTTTAATTTGTGAAAAAACCTTCAACCGCGTTCTTGAATTTGCTCTCAGTTTAGTTTCCATATGCCGTTCCCATCATTCCTTGAACAGACCTTTCGAAGTTGTGATTCAGCTTGGACATTTGTTTAGCGGCCCAAAGAGGAATGCTAAGAGCACTTGCAACTGCATGAGGGCGCAAATTTTGACCATCCCAAAAAGCATAGAGTGCATAATTTAAATTCCATATATTGCATTTACCTAGTGTGTATTATTGTTATCAATGGTCCAGATTTATTACTGTCGCAACTGTGACTGCCGGGCATTCTTCTTCAGGAGGTCTTTTCAAGTTCTAATTAGGTCAGCATGTACATATACAACTTTTCAGAACTCTATAGTCGAGCGTGCTTTGGGGGAGAATAAAACTAGGATGGGAGACTGTCAGGACGTTCGTGTTTTATCCCAAAAAAGAATAAGAGCATTTTGATGTGCTTGAAAGTAAATCAAATTTCCTTATTTTGCGAACATGATTTCAAAGTTGATTTCCTAGAAAGTAAATCTCAACTTACTCTCTAGAAAAATGACTTTTAAGCACATTCAAACATGCTCTAACTATTTCCACCGTCAAGTAGGTTCACATCCTCGTAAACATATAGAAGTACACTGTAGCTATACAGATGCTGTCAATTCCACCAGATATGATGATTAAATTTCAAATGCTTGATTTATATCTTCATGAGTTCTCATTTTTATTCTACAATGATAATTAAGATTTGATTTTACTCGATAATATTAGTTCACGGTAAGGCTAATAACCTCTTGGCTCCCCAATTTTAATGATTCTAGTTATGAATGCAGCTGCACCAAGAAGTCAATGTTGTAGATTTGGAATCCCTTCTGGTCGATCAGGACCTGGTGTAACTTGGAGCTCTTTCTTCAGCTGCACTCCGGTGGGAGTACTTTGGTTAATTTGAAATTGCGGAATGGGGATGTAGTATTGAAGCTTAGAATTTAGATAACCTATAGGCACTGTATGTAGCTTACTCTTTGTTCTTCCGAATTGAAATTTCAGCAATTTGTCTCTCCTTGCCAAAGACATCATTGAACTATCAACTCTTGATGCTTGTTGCTGAGCGTATTTGGCTAAGATTTTAAAAAGGTTTGTTTTTGTTCGACAATACGACTCTTATAAGCGACTTTTAAGCCTAGCCAAAAATGTTGATGCCAAAAATAAATGGCGAGCAGTTTTGCAGGAAGAGATTCAAATTCAAAATAAATTCGAAAATGTGATAAAATACACGATGTTAACAAGATTATGAACAATGTTAAAGGTATAATTGATTTATTTGATTAGTAGAAAACGATTGATGTAAGTAACATTTTGTAGCTATGTCTAATCTGTCTCTGGTGTTGGGAAAAAGCTACAAAATTTGATTACTACATTAATCAATCTCCATGTGACGGTTTGTTTTGAGTTAAGACATGATTTGTCATTTGAAAAGCTTCTTTAACTACTTAATTGTCGACACTTAATCGAAATGCTTATAGATTATTCAAATTATTAAATCACTAGTCTGGTAAAATAATTCATCTTACACTTAAATTATGTGCTCTGATCAGCCAGAAAATCTTCATTTTCCATGAAATTAGGGATGCACGCGTTCACAAGCAGACATGCCATGTTACATGACAACATTATTTATATGCCTTGCTTTCTGTAAATTATGCCTGGGTATTTGTGCCTGTGAAGCGGGCCAATAACATTTTGTTCTGCAATTTTTTTTTAAACTTATTTTCAATCGTAGTAAAATAATTTTTCACGTGAACTCATATTTTTTTTTTCCATTTTTAATTACACATTCTAAAAAATTTATTTTCCACAATTCATTCCAAAAAATTCTCGACCAAACGAGCTTAATCTCGACCTAAAACATGGCTTTTTTATATGTGTGGGATGTTAAAGATCACGTCCCTTGGTATAACCGTGGATTGACTACTTCAAAGTGTCCATCTTATACGATTGAAAAAATTAACACGTAATTAGATTTCAAAGGAAGATTATCCACTGCTGACCTTAAGCCAGTGGAAACTTTATGTCCTAGTTAATTATTGGATTTTGAGAAATGTTGTGTTCAAAATTGGGTTACAAAATGAGTATGTCAAGATCTAGATCAATAATTTCAAAAGCAGTTTTCGAAATCAATGACGTAGATCTTGCAACACTCATTTTGTCAAACAATTTTGTAACTCAAATTTGTACCCACAGCATTGCTCAAAAACATCCGATTTTATATATTTCTTTAAAATATTTTTATTATCCAAGTGTCAAGAATTTAATCAAACAACACAAAAATGAGAGTATCTCAAGAGTTCCATGAAACACATGATTCTCCACCCTAGTTGGTTGGAAAGATTGCATAACTTTTATTTATCCAAATATGATTATCAATCCAATATTTAAATATTTCATTATTGCGGAGTTAAGTAATTAAATTGAAAATATAGAAATGAAAGTATATATCGACTTCAATGAAACACGGGATCATCAATCCATGCCACTGTTCGTATGAAATTAAAAATTATAGAAAAAGTATTTTTTTTATTAAGACAAAATCAAACCTTAATATCAACAATATATTTACATATTCTTTATTAACTATATATTTCTGGGTATTCAATTTTATTTATCTTAGAAAGTTACTAATAATTTTACTTGAATACAAATTTGATTTCTCTCAAATTATTTAAAGAGTTTGGTTCAACTTGGAAATTTCAGCCATTAATTAGATGCTATATTTGACCATCATGAATACCGTACTACAATTAATCAACAAGAAGAAAATTAAACCCCTAATTTGTCAAAGTCTAAGAAAATAAGGATGCACCTAATTAATTTGACATTAGGATATTATATTAAAATCCTAAAAATGATGATTTAGTTAGCATTTCTTGAATGCAGTAAGGTAATTATTGAATTAATGACCACAAAATCAACAAACACATAATAAAAGTAGAAGATTTTAACAGATCATAGACACACTTATTCATATAAATTAATGATGTCAAAAATATAATATATAACTTGAAATGGATGCATAAAAGACTAAATTCATGCAATTCTAATCAACATGAGATGACATATATATATACTCTTTAGCAAATTATTTATAATTAAGGGAATTGATCTATGTGCAAGAATAACAAGATATATAATAGTGTTCAACAATAAAAAAATTACTACTATACTCAGAAAAATTCATGTAATATAATTAGTAAAGATTCACTTTCTTTGTGTTTATATTCATACCATGTTCGGGTCGGTACTTTGGTCTCGCCGTCCCCTACATGATTGGAGATGGAAGGATTCCCTTTTCCCTTCTAGGGCATCAACCTCAAGTTTGATTACATTAGGTTCAGATCGAGCTGGGTAATGAAAAGTGTGATAAAGAATTCTTATTTTTTTGCCCCTTCTTTCATGCAAAACTTGACAGATAGATTGACAACATAGAAAAAGGCAATGCATTTGGTTAATCTGGAATCACACCGAGAAGCACACTTTTACTGAAATCTTGCAGTAAAATGTGAGATTAACTGATAATTTAACTTTTACTGCACTGGCTAGACCTCTGGATATTATATATTTTGTTAAGGTGACAGAATTTACACCCTGAGTAAATATTTATGAGGTCAAGTTGGATTAACGTGTATAAACTTTCCTGTCTCTTGGTAGATAGAAAAACCTCAATATAGTATTTATAAATTGACCAATAGCATGCCTTTCTCGTGTTTCGGAAACTCGCAGACAATTTATATACTCACCTTGATTTCCTCAGCTTGAAAAAGATGGATAATATATATTTATTAAGATCTAGGTTTCCATCAGGAGTAACTCGAGTGGTTATATGATGATTATTTATTTGAAAACAAAGGTCGAAATTTTATCCAGCTTTAATTGAAACCAGCAAGTGCATATTGCAAAAAGAAATCTAAAGATTATGATATTCAAATCATATATATAGTTTAACTGAATAATTGATAAAGAATAAATAAGAAATTAAATTACCTGTGCTGGTGAAGTCAAGAAACGCAAGGGACTAATCCATGATCAGAAGTTGAGTGCAAAGAAATTAATTTACAGTATTGTTGGTGAGTGATTGAAGCTGCTAGATGATCTGATCGAACCCAGATCTTAGAAGCTAACTTCATTCTCGACAAAGGCGAATAGGACAACTTTAATTTGGTCGAGTCAAAATCAAATCCCAGAAAATCAAGAACTCAAAAAACATCAATATCATGGATCAAGGGTGGAGGATTGATTGGATTCTGATAAATGGTTGTGAGAATTCAAAAAAAGAAGAATATAGATTTGTTTCTTACCAGATCATGCTGGCAGCTTCAACCTCTCAAACCAACATACGTATACATACATAAAACCAAAGCCCAGTTTGAGACAGAAAAGCAGTGATATATTTATAGGGTTTTGATATTTGTGAAGGTGAAGAGCCATGCATGACTCTCCACTTCATTCATATGTATGTTGAGAGAGTTTTAATGGCTAATTTCTAGCCTTTTCTTACAGCTACTGACGTTGACTTGTTGCCTCTTGCCCAATCTCTCCTCCTCCTCTTCCAATAATTTATTTTTATTCTTATTTTTTTAAAGCAAACAACACAGGACAGGACCACTAGCTACGATCGACCTCGACAATTGTTAGTTACAAGGTCACCAATTAGAGTTGATTGATCCATATAAATTTAAATACAACAAATTTCTTTACTTTAATATTATTGACATTTTAATCCTGTCACATATATCTAGCTATGCGTTACCTGCACCGTATGAATAGCTAGAATGCAAGACCCTCATCCCGGGGTGACCGTTTGTACTCCTAGAGTCAAATCCAATAGTGATTTTTGAGTACACTTTGGTTGTTTTTTTAGTTATTGTGCATCTTTTGTTTGGTGCAAAGTGCAAGGGTATTTATGACTTTTTAATTGTTTAACTGGTTGATTTGATTTTTATCGGCGTTCTGTCGACATTGTCACATTGATTCTGTACCTTTTGTAGCTTTTATGTAAATCTCTAGGATCCTCCAAGACATGGCCCTTGTGACTTACTCTTCCACTTAAGAATGTAGACGGTCTCTGATATATATTGTTTGTGGAATTATGTAAACAAAGTATAAAGGTGCAAATAGATATTTGTCTCTCTTAAGAAGACCCTGTGCGGACCCTATTATCACCATAACAGGTGTAGGAACAACCAACCTATGACCTTGTCTTAAACTGTTAGGTTTGCCACCTGCTCCTTCGACCATGGGTTCAATTAATCAAGGGTCACTACCAAACATCTGGATCTTTGTCCCATCCCAAGGCAAACTGTTGGGACTGATTTTTGCCTTCGACCATTGTTTTGAGACTGAGTGCAAGATCCTAAGTTAGATGATTGCCTCGGCGAGGCTCTTAGTGGTGGCGTTGGTTCGTCTAAAACTATCCTCGACGGGGATGAAGAGATGCAGGATAGGATTGGATTATGTGGCTTCTACGTCGGGATTAGGTGTAGCAAATACAAGAATTATATTAGTAAGGTGATTTGCACAAACATTTTCTTGTCACGCTATTCTTAATAATATTGAACTTCGTATAAGCAAAATTTGACAATCTTCAAGTAAAGCTCGTGAACTTTTTAATTTGGCCAAGACTAAAATATTTAAGAATCCATGATTATTAAAATGAGTGGACAGTGGAGGGTTGGGACAGAATATAAACGGCGCATGCTTGGATTTGTCACATGGGGATGTCTTTTCTGCCAAATAACTAGTTGTTTTCAATATTTGGGCAATTTTAAGAAAGCATTGGACCATGTCCTGTTGCCATCTACCTTTGTTTTTTTTGTACGTATCCCTACCCTTTAAAGTTTAACCTTCAATTAGTTAATAAAACATCTGACAATTTGCTCGGCACGAATTGCCGGATATATGCAGTATAGGCCAGGTTGGCCGTTGGCTCTATGGCACCCTTTTTTGTCTTTACTTCTGGGATTTTCCTCCCTCTCTGTGTTTATACATATAATTATTTTTCATCTAGTAAGGTCGTCCTCAATCTTTTCCGTTAATTTCTTCTTAGTTTCATTCTTGCGAAAGCACTTTCCAAGGGAAATATTTAATAAACGGGACAAAGGGTGATCAATATGCACAACGCCTAGTACATATTTTTACGGATAGGTATTCACTCCCTTAGGTTTTTTAGTTGGTGTTCATTTCAATATCTACATCATTTTAGCAATTCACCGAAAATATAAGGAACAAAAAATATTGATTGAGATATCTAAACATATACCATACAAAGCTTGTAATTCAGCTTATTTACCCCTATGATGACCTCTTCACTCACTTAGAATACGTACACGCTTACTCGTTTGCCCTCTAGTTCTTAGTAAAAGGAAGAGCTTGAATAATGCTCAATTTTATAAAACTAAGTTCCCCAAGTTATAAGTTTAAGTGAAAAATATTTTTGTGAGGGTCACGTGACTAGTTGGCGAATATTCAGACTTTTCTGTTGTTAGATATGAAACTATAACCAATGTTTTGATGTCAACTTGTTCCTTTCTAAAGGTTATAGACCAATATTGCAATTTTCCCACACACACATATGGTTGACAAACAATGACATTTAGACAACCCTAATGGTGGGGGAAGGACCACAGGCTTTTAATTTGTTATAAAAAATTTGATTAATGGATATGATCACATGGTTTTGCTTTGTAATTTAGCTTAAAGACTTGAATCTTCATGTGATTAAGGTTAGTAATCTAGTGGTGGTTGTGAATAAAGCTGACCATTATTAGCTTTTCTATTTACTCATTAAATTAAGGCCTTAATTTTGGTCCCACTAACTAGTGTTTGATTATTCATTTGTTCTCTATAGATAGGAAATTTGTAGCTGCCTTTCATTTGCCCAACATTTATGATGAGTTTTTTCTTAAGAGGTGGCTTAGATTCATTTAGTGGATTCCATAATCAACTTTGTGGTCATAAGTGGTACTAGTTGACAATAGAAAGTTGATTTTCAATCTCTATTAATAAAAAGTAGAAACCACTTGAATCTCTACAAAATTGTTTCGTGATCTTCACGCGTTAAATTTTATGAAGTTATATTGTGTTTTTGAACTTATGTCGATATCCAGAAAATGGGAGGATGGGTACTTCCATATGGGTCGTGTTACATTTTAGTGATGATTAAAGTAGTTTGCGCTATTGGGAGTTGATTATGCAATCAGTGTAAAACACGACGATCAATTTGCTTAATTTTGAAGGTTGAGATCAACTTGTTAATTCGGTAATAAATTAGGAACCAATTATACACATTTTAAACTTGCGTTGAAAATACTTGTTAAATGAGTGTTCATACTAAATTCTTATCGAGTTCATTCTTAATTAGATGCTAACAAAAAATGGTTACTAAGCAAAAATGCATTTGATAGGTTGTTACTAGAAGTTATATGAATGATCTAACTAACCATATTTATATATTTTTCTCTTGAATGCCAAATATATATTAATTGAATATGTCTATATACCATGTGCACCATGGTAGCCCATGTGCACCTAATTAACTTAATCAATTATCTTAGTCAATTTGATCAGATTTGCTCTGATCACGAGGTTCTAGTTGCGAATGACTGGGACGAATACGGGAAAGACGGAACTATGGCTTAATAAATATATGATTCGGTTCAGTAGTCGACAAAGGAAATAGGTTTAATTGTCGAGATATTGAATAAAAAGTAATTATAATTGGTTTTGAATTAATCGAAGACCGTTTGTGAAACTACTAGCATTTCTTGACACGTATTAGCTTTAGTCGGTATTATGAAATTAAGTGGTTATCATTGATGCAATTGTGGGGTTAAATTGTGATTATTATGTCTATATGTTTCCTATGATCATCTTCTTCGATTTGACAATGCTACATAGAAAGGGGCTTAATAGCATGGCAAGCATTCAGACCAGAAATGACGTGATTAACGAATAATAGTGGTGGTTAATGACATGATTACTCGTAATTAGTAGCACTTTTTTCATGTGTAAAATGTAAATAATAACTCGTAGTTGAATATTTTGTAGTATTGCCCTTTGTAAGAATCAAGGTTGGGAAGTTCATTGGTCCAAATTGTTGTCCATATACCGAAGAAGATTCAGCAGCAGGCGAAATCTTTGGTTTGTATCGTATTTAACACGTAAAATCTTATACTACTTTTTTTAATAAGATTGACCAATAAGGACTGAATTGGAAATCGTCAATGCCCAAAATTACAAGCAGAAAAATTCAAATTAATATTATACTGGAACTTTAATGAATTTTTTTTTTTTTTTAAATCTGATTCTCTCGAAATAATTGAAAAGACATCCTAAACTCGAAATTCAGACTTTCCAGGCCCGCTCGCTCAACCCAGACTTGTAAACAACTTGGCCCAAAATAGAATTCCCTAGCCCATTTGCTCTTTTACAGCTTTCTGCCGAAAACTTATTTATTTTAATAAAATTCTATATATAATAAAATAGTAAAAGACAAATTAATTAACCTGCATCAAATACACATCCTAACTTTGAAAGTTATTACGGCTCAGATTTAATCCAATGTTCTACATTAATTAGTGACTACTTCCTTTAATATATATGTTTGACGAGGTGTTTATAAGAACATTTTCAAGACATTCCTATAAAGTGAGATGCTACTTATTTAAAGGATAAAAGTTGAAATTAGGCTCGAATAGACTATTTTTTTAATTTTTAGAATAAAGAATGGGTTTGAATCTCCAAATTTGAACAATTAAAATCGCTCTCTATTTATATTTTACTATGATTGCATTTAATAAAATTAAAAATTTTTAATGTTTTTCTAATTAAATAATTCATATTATATTAAGTCATTATTTGGTAGAGATTAAAATAATATTTTTAGCAAAATTTGATTAAAGTTGATGAAGTATGTGGTCGATAAAAAAAAAATTTAGATTTTAACTACGATTAAATATGGACTTCAATATTTTAGCTATTAACATCTAAAAAAAAGTATTATTGAAAGATGGGGAAAAATATTAAATCAATGTGGGAAGTAAATTACCTAACAAGCCTTTTAAGTTTCAATTAATTCATTTACTTTTATTCCAAGAAAATAATTATGTTTCAAAACTGCGTTTTCTTGATTTGTAAAATGCGTTTTAACATATTTGACGGGACTGGCAAAAACCAATCATTTTCCTTATATTTTCCCCATCACTTGCGTTATCTTCACGGCTTCGCCCCGTCGCCCCACGGCGGAAGAATTTTCTCGCTACTCCTTTCTTTACGTAATCTATAATAAACTAAAATGTCGAAACCTGCATGATCGTATTAATATTAATGATACCTATTAAGTTACGCATAATTTATGAGCTACGGGTTGACTGTATAATTGGAGAGGGAAAATACAAAAAAACCCACAATTCTGATGGCGCTGTTGTTGGAGGACATAGTGAAGTCATTGGAGCAGTTGCTGAAGCTGATCGGCAAGAACAGCCAGGAGCAGGCATACGTGGACCCAACCCTCGACCCTGTCCTCTTGGTACCCGGGATCGCCGGTTCGATCCTTAATGCCATCGACCATAAAACCGGTAAAGAGGAGCGGGTCTGGGTCCGGCTCCTTGGAGCTGACCACGAGTTTCGTACCAAGCTCTGGTCTATCTTCAACCCTCCTACAGGTCAATTTTCTGAATTTATTATTTTTTCCTATTTTTTTGTATATCATGTGATCTATAATATTTGTTTGTTGTGTTGGTTTTGGTTACTCGTTGGAACTTGGAAATTACTATCTATTTTTGTTGAATTATAATTTATTTTGGGAAGAGGGGTGAGTTTAGAGCATCTCCAATGCAACAATGAATACTTGTACATGTAGTAAGCAAAATGGGAATGGAGAGAAGAGCATCTCTAATGGAATTGGATACAAGAGAGGATATAGGGAAAGAGTGGAAATAAATTTGGAAAAATTAAATGGACACATTCTTCAATGAGTAAATTATAAAAAATTAAGTGGAGTATGTGCACAGTATGCTAGATAATCCTCCACCTTTTCCTTGCCATGTAAGCATTTCGAGGTGATGTGATACACTTTTTGGTACAATCCATGGCCCCACTGGAGATGCTCTTAGTCTTGCAAGTGAATAACTGTGTCTCAATTCAAGTCGCTGATGTAGATAATTATTTCCATATTATTCAGTTTTTGGATAGTTCAGGCTCGCTCTCTCTCTCTTCCAAAAGGTCAAATTAGAATTTATAATGCTTTTTTCAATAGCTTTCTCCCCTTAAAGTAGTAATGATATGTTCATAAACGGAGAACTTGTGAATTTATTTATTATTGAAAAGTTCTTAACCTCCATAGAAGTTTTTCTTGATACTACTTAAAAGACATATTTAAGTGTGAGTTCTTTTATGTTGTATGTGAAAAGAAAAGTTTACAAATTTCAGGTACAGGGTATCATGAATTGCTGGAGGCATTCCAAATTTATTATTGTTATATTTTTTGTGACTGTTTTAGTTTCTTCATCTCTCTTCTTGTAGACTGTTATTGTGTAGGTTCTTTTTGTTGGTTATGGGATTGTTTTGGATTTGTATAACGTTGTCCAGGTCGTTTAAGTCGGGATATACTTTTTTGTGTGTGTATAACAGGGAAAACAGTAACTTTGGATGCTGATACTCATATTGAAGTTCCTCAAGACAGATATGGCTTATATGCAATTGATACATTGGATCCGGACATGGTAAGATTGCGATATCTCTGTATATTGGTCGTTCACATTAATTCTTCTTCATTTTTTCATCCTCCATTATGTTTTCCTTAGAGAAGAACGTGAATTAATCCTTGTTACAGTATGTATATATGATCTTGTAATAAGATTTATAGACCTCATAATTTCAATTTTCATGATACAATCAACATCTGCCTTTTATACCGTTGCTAGCATGTCCTTTATTATTGATTGTTTAACCAAAACAACGTGTGAAGAAGTGCAGATTAGGAACCCCTACTTCCTTATCAGAGGAAACAGAAAAGCAAAAAAGGGGAGGGGTGGGGTGGGGGGATTCTATCAACATTTTTACATCAAATGCAAGCTCCAAACCCAGATTCCTATTATAAAGCACATAGATGAAATCATATAATTTTAATTATATTTTTTTATTCAATGTTAGCAAATTTAGAATAATCTCTGAAGTGCCACATGGGATCAAATTAATTACTTACCATGAAAAGCAGAAAGACAAGTTATCAGTAGTTCCCATCCGTATCAGATGCACACCATCATCTCTTTTTTTTCGTTGGCGTTCTTTTCTTTTTTCAGGTGTGTGTTGGGGGGAAGGGGTTGGTTTATATTTAATATGAATCAGTAGATATAGATTGGATTTGAAATTTCAAGTTTCCATAAAGAAATGCCCATTGATGTAGTTATTAATATCTGTTCTATGGTGGTGTTTTTTTTTTTTTTTGCAGGTTCTTGGGACTGATTGTGTATATTATTTTCATGACATGATAGTTGAAATGCTCAAGTGGGGCTATCAAGAGGGAACAACTCTGTTTGGATTTGGATATGATTTCCGCCAAAGCAATCGGTAACTGACATACTATTTGACAAATTTGCACATTGCACAATTCTGAGATTATGAATGACAGTCCTAGGGAACAAATGTACCATTTGTTACTATTATTAAAGTCTTCTTTATGAGAAGAGGAGTAGAACCTCCCCCCATAATTGTAGATCAAAGTTAATCTGTAACGTGTCGTAAACTCCCATTCTCCCAACATGATTTCGTAAATATTGGTTAAGTAAGAATTATGGAATTTCATATACCTGACAAAATGCTTGTAGCTTTTGTTTCAATTTAGATATCATCTGGGTAAAGAAATAA
Organism: Fraxinus cuspidata; assembly: GCA_903798385.1. Classification (NCBI taxonomy): domain Eukaryota; kingdom Viridiplantae; phylum Streptophyta; class Magnoliopsida; order Lamiales; family Oleaceae; genus Fraxinus; species Fraxinus cuspidata. The sequence continues at coordinate 7,611 of CAIGRP010105310.1, read as the reverse complement.
AATTTTATTCCCATTCCCGTTATACCTTCACTAGCACAATATGCGTGTTCCTGCCGAAGGTATCACGATTGTTTGCCCATTCTTGATATTTTTAGAACTACTTCTGCATTCCAGGTTTCAAGAAACAATGGAGAGCTTAGCAGTGAAGCTTGAGTCAGTGTATACTGCATCTGGGGGAAGAAAAATTAACATCATAAGTCATTCCATGGGTGGTCTTCTTGTTAAATGTTTCATGAGCCTGCATAGTGATGTGATACTTCAACTCTTTGGCTTATTTTTCTTTTCTTACCTTCACCTTTTCACTCTTATGTCCATCTAGACTTTTAGTGAGAGACGGATTCAGGATCTGATTACAATCCGGGCTAATACGTAGAAAAATTAAATTTACACGTAAAAAAAAATAAAAATTACAGGAGAACTTTTTTTTTTTTTTACACTTAAAAAAAAATTAATGGGCCGGAGACTGGACCGGGCTACAGCCCGGCTCAGTCCCCCCTAAATCTGTCCCTGCTTCTAGTGTTCTCCTACTTCAGTATTAACTTCCGTATTTTTTTCTCATGGGAAAATATCTTCCATTATTCTGCAGATTTTTGAGAAGTATGTGAAGAATTGGATTGCAATAGCTGCACCATTCCGTGGTATGTTGAATTGTTACTCTATCTACTGTTGCTAGGGGGCTGCTGCTGACCAATTTTTGCTTCTAGACTTGGGTCTTTGTACAAATAACTAGAAATTATCTAGCTGTGGTTGTTCGTTAAAAATGCTCAATATTTCCAAACTATCAATATATAGGGTGTGTTTGAGCTACATTATTTTGTAAGAATGCATTCTGAAATGGTAGATTTATGGAGAATATGTGGTTGAAAAAGAAGGAAAAGTTATTGATGTGATGGAAAATATTATTTTATTGAAGAATGTGGGATTGAAAATAAGTAGAAGAATGAGAATGAGAATTTTAATGTGTACCAAACATAGCTATAGTCAGAAGTAAGCTATGAATATAATTATAAAATGCTGCTATTTATCCTTTTCTGTTTTAACAATATATTACTGGCATGCAGAGTATATTTCTTCCTTTTTTTCGCTCAAGAAATCTTTGAATGAGACTTCTATTTAGTTGTACGTTACATAGCAAATGTGCAGGCAGTTTTCATGTTTACAGTTGTACCAAGAGATGTAAACTGTACAGAAAGATGACAAAAATCCAATTTTATCATGTTTGTTCATCAGGATAAGAAAACTTTGCAAGAACTCTAACTTGAACTTGAAATATTTCTATTTATCTTGATTAATATTGTTATTACGGTCTATTGAAGTCATATTTCCTCAGAATATTCTATAATCGTAGTTGCACATGTATTGTAGTCCCACCATCCCTTAGTTGTTGCTACACTTACCGCTTTGGAATGTTCCAAGAGGAAAGAAAACAAGCTTTATTTCGAAAAGACAAAACTCTTGTATCATACTTCCTGTTACACTCAGCTGTAAAGTTAACAACTCTAACATAAGCTATCGTTACTTTATTACATGTTTAAAAATCTGAATTTAATGAAGGCTCAGAAATTGAAATACAATTCAATGTTATTTGTATAACCCCGTACATAAAAAGTGGATTTTTTGAAATTCAGCAAAATTATTGGATAGGGTATAAGTTGGACTATCCATGCTTCATTTAATTCATTGTATAAACCATTTTTCTGTATACTTGCATAACTGGAATCAAGACTCATATCTATGTGGTGTTCGGCTTCAATGTATTTATACATTTCAAACTTTTGATGAATGACTTATAAAAGTAATGGGATTGTTGTTATTTTAACAGGTGCACCAGGATATATTACCTCTACACTTTTGAATGGAGCATCATTTGTGGAAGGATGGAAACAGAATTTTTTTATATCAAAATGGAGCATGCACCAGATGGTATGAAGATAATTGCTGCTCACAGAGATCTCCTGTTTGCAGTGTGCTCTCTCTCTCTCTCCATCCCCTTCCTCTTCTGTTACTGATGTAAGATTTTAGAATTTATTGACCACACCATTCCCTCTTACTTGACGAAGTGGCTATCTTCAAATGAGCATCTTCATCATAAGCTATACTTCTTGAGTTGTGTAGTTTTTAATTTACTTCTAATCTCATTATAAATCCTGTTACATGAAAATTATGAGTCGCAAAACTATCAAGGTGTTATATAGTCCAGTTATTTGAAACTGTGTTTTTTCCTGGCTCAAGTTTTGTTGTATTTTTTAACTAAAGATAAATGGCATTATATTGATTAGAAATCATCACCTTCACTTTATTTATGTGTTACACACTTACATTTTTCTTTGCTAATTTCTTTCCAGCTGATTGAATGCCCATCAATATACGAATTGATGGCCTGTCTAGATTTCCGTTGGGAACATATTCCACTTCTGGAAATCTGGAGGAAGAAGTCTGATAGTGATGGAAATTCTACCATAATGCTAGAATCTTATCCCCCAATAGAAGCTGTATCAATATTTATAGAGGCTCTTTCAAGCAACAAGGTGAGCTATGAATGCAAGTTATTACTAGTAATTTTCCTTCTCTTGATGAAAAACTGTAATCAAATGTTGGATAATAATTCCAGGATTTTCTTAATGTTTAGAAAAAGTTGAAAACCAAAGTACAACCAAATACTTTTGACATTGTCTGGCAGCCCACTATTGACTGGCATGTTAAAATGTGATTTTCTGATGCACGACTAACTATTGCAATGATACTTCTTTCCAAGTGTCTTAAATAGCAGTGGTGTACTTGCAGGTTAATTATGATGGTACTGATATTTCTTTACCATTCAACTTGGAGGTTTTGAAGTGGGCTAACGAAACACAAAAATTGTTGAGCTGTGCTAAGGTTCCCAAACATGTTAAGTTCTACAATATTTATGGGACAAATAATGAGACGCCACATAGTGTTTGGTACTGCTTTAACTTAAAGTTTATGCTCTCAAATTGATTGGAATTCTGTAATATATTAAGATATTCAAAGCATATTGACAGGTGAACTCATATGAAATGCTAATACTCTTTTGCAGTTATGGAAGTGAGGATGCACCCGTATCTGACCTGCAACAGTTACCTGCTCTCCTGGTACAACTATTGAATGAACCTAAAAATAAATATACAACACACTTCTTCAGAACTTCATGCATTTTATTTTTATCTGTGTTTCCGTTTTACCAGTTAGAATTTGTTTTACATATTGTATGATATGCCTGTTACATTTGAAACTTAGGTTGCAAAAACTGTTCTGAATACTGTTTTTGCACATGTCAGGCCCAGTACATAAATGTTGATGGTGATGGAACTGTTCCAGTGGAATCTGCTAAGGTACTTCGTTTCATATTTGTTGCATGAATTCTTTTTGAGTTCAAAATATAGTTTTATCTGTATTTCGTTACTTCTTCTATCCATAACTGCTGCTTATTTTTGAAAACTCACTTGTATGTTTAGTGTTATAACCCAATAACACATATAGCTTTGGTTTAGAACACTCACTTGTTATGTTTACTGTTCAGTGTTATGGCAGGTGACCTTTTTGGTATAAATATTTCGCCCCTTTATCAAATTCCAAACCTTACATGTATGAAACAATGATGATTGCATAATTTTAATGTCTTTTGTGTGGGTGATGGGAAATTGTATTTGAACTGTAATGAAAAATATAATCTAGTTTGACCGTTCAGAATGGACCAAATTTTTGGGATATCCCAAAATGGAAAGTAACAGTTGCGAAATAAATGGAGTATTAGATGTAAGCATCTGAACTGATTGAAGATCAGGGGGTATGTTTGGATGAGGTGATTAGCTTTTCGCATAAAACATAGATATAATCATTCTGGCTGGGGTGGTATGCTTTCAAAATTTTCGACCCGGAAAAATTTAGTAACAATTTTTATTCCAATTTCTGAACGTTCTCCACTCTTTTCTTCACTTCTCAATGGCTGCAGGGCAATACTTCCTTTAAATTTCATACATTATTCCCTTTCTTTACTACGTAAAATTAATTTTAAAATCAATATCTTTTTTGAAAAACATTATAAACATGGTTGCAAATTCATTCAAAACAATAATAATGTATATGGTTGCAAATTTGACGTTTCGAAACTGAACCGGCAATGACTTGGTTCTCTATTGACAATTTTTTTCCAGGCAGATGGGCTTCAAGCAGAAGCAAGGGTTGGAGTCCCTGGGGATCACCGTGGAATTCTTTGTGATCGTCATGTGTTCAGAATTCTCAAGCACTGGCTGATGGCGGACCATGATCCTTATTACAATCCAGTTAATGATTTTGTAATTTTACCTACCTTGTTTGAAGTTGAAAGTCACAATGTAAGAAGCGGCTTGCAAGTAACTTCGGTCAAAGAGGATTGGGAAATTATTGGGGAAAACCAAGAAGACCAAGAACAAGACAATATAGCTGAGAAAAATCCTTTGGTGGGTTCAATACACATCTCTCGTGTTGGAGGTGATAAATCCTTGCAGGAAGAGGCCCATGCCACTATTACTGTTCACCCCCAACACGATGGTAAGAAGCATGTCGTGTTAAAGGGCATGTCTATCTCAGCAAGTGCATAAAAGACCTTTACTATCGTCGTTCTATGTTACTGAACATGGGAAAATAGGCAACCTTCTTGTATAACAGTCACGTACTGTTCGTGTATGCACACTACTGGAACGTGATATATGATTATCCTCTGTAAAAAGCTCCAGGTATTCCTTCTTCACTGCCTTGTATCTATACAGTCTTGGCAACAACATATGTTGTTCGACTTTGCTGTTGGTGTGGGGATGCACACTTGTGTCTGTTCAACAGTTTCTGGATATCAAATCTACGTCAAGGGCCAGAGAGTTGGGGAATTTACTGTCGAACATTTTTTTGATATAACGCCCAAGTTGGAAAGAGGGTATTTAGCAATGGTAAGAGTCAAAAAAGGAAAAAAGAAGAGAGTAAAGGTGTTGAATATGTATTTTTAAGTATTTACCCCGAAAAAGATAAACAATCTTTTGTCATAGTGTAGTAAAAACCTTGCTGTGATATAATCCTAAAATTGAATGGTATAGTCATACAAATAATATAATGATTTATAAAGTGTATTAACGAGGATTAATTGTCTACTTATTAATTATACAGATTCAAAGATTTTGAGTTTGTTCATCTTAATTATTAACTAAAATAAGTAATTAAGAAGCAAGTAATTCTTAAGATAAACCTAGTCGATATAGGCATTAGCCACTAGGATTTCAAATCCATCATTGTTAATCAATTTTACTAATCATCAATTCTTGTTTCATGTTAACAATTAATATTTCTTATGTTACTAATTTTCTTCTTGAATAAATAAAATCACTTTGTGCTATATTTCTATGAAGAATACGATAAGTAAAACAAAACTAGAATATCAATCCAGATTAAAATAAGCACAAAGTACATATTGTTTATGGTGATGGAACAACTTCGAGGCCAGTATGGTGCTAACTTTATTTAAAGCATTCTTGGATACTAACCAAGTTTTTGTAAACACCGTTTTGTTCTGGTAGACAATAGAAAAGGGCTAGTACACTTTATATGACAGTGAAACTGCAGATGTTTTACATGCACCCTATTTCGAAAACCTCTCCCGGTCGTGTGGAGCAGAGTAGTCGATATTTGGACCGTGAGGGATGATTCCAAACGGATTGATGGAAGGATGGCTTCCATAATAATGCCTCTTAATGTGTTCCATGTTGACCGTGCTGCTTACACCGGGGATTTGGAATATGTCTTTCATGTAATTGAAGATATTTGGAAATTCACGTAGTAACTTCTTGTTGCATTTGAAGTGAACCGCATAGACCTGTAACAGAAGAAGATTTTATTCCAATATTAGTTAAACTTCCGCATTTTGGCAGAGTCCTAACAATGAATATTTGAAGTTGGAAGTCACTTTTTTCTTAGTAAGGTCCTTCGCAAAGGGGTCATATCACGAAATCGATAAAATCTTACTTAGGCATTAAGTGTGACACTAAAATAGAAAATATCTGTACCTCATCAAATCTTACAAGGGTCACAAACAAGCGAATATCTGCTTCAGTCAGTGTGTGTCCACACAAATATCGCTGCTTGCTGAGAATCTCCTCACATCTGTCTAGAGCTTCATACAGTTTTGTTACTGCCTGCAAAAGAAAAAAAAAAACGGGCAATAATTTTTTGAGCCGGGAGCGATGGATCAAAGCCAGAAAGAACCCACATTGTTTCCTGGCAACTACTGAAAAGTGCAATGGCCAAAGGGCCTCTTGGGAACTTTAGGCATGAAGAAGTATTTACCTCATCGTAAGGTTCCTGCTTCTTAGCAAACCCGCATCTATAGACACCATTATTAATCCCATCATATATCCACTCATTCACTTCATTGATTTTCGCTTGCAAGTGAGGAGGATAAAGGTCAAGAGCTGCATTCTCAGCAATATGATTGAATTCAGTATTAAACATGCGAATTATATCTGAGCTCTCATTGTTTACGACTGTTTTCAGCTTCTTATCCCAAAGCACCTATAATAAAGCATAACAGATTGCATAAATTAACAAAAAACATAAATCTGAAAATAACTAAAAGAGAAAAATTAACTTCTAACACGTACAGGAACTGTATATTTTCCCGAGTAATTCTTGCTTGCAACCTCGTACAGTTCTCTTATACTTTTGGCACCATTTAAAGGGTCGGGATCAGCTCCCGGTTCCTCTGTACTAGAAGTTGGAAAAACCCATCCCATGTGATCATCCGTATCCTTTGTCCTTCCCCATATGGGCTTGACTGACTGACATGATAAAGAAAATAAATAATTGATAGAAAGTGATAATTATAAAAAAAAGTGGTAGTTTGAAGTATGAGATTTACAGTGAAACCGATTGCGTTGTCGAGTCCTTTGATCTTCAGGTATGCAAGGCACCTAGATGCCCACGGACAAGCATATGATACATACAAGTGATACCTTCCAGCTTCTGCGGGAAATTGAGAATTGGGATCTCTTGAAATGGTATTACGAAAAGTGGAAGGAGTTCTAACGAAAGCACCAGCTATTGACATCTCCTCCAGAGCTGAACGAGCCATTCGAAGAGTTTGCTAATGAAATGATATATTAGAACACTTCCATCCTTCGAGCATTCAATACATGAAGCTAAACAATGCCATGCAGGAGAATGCAATCTTATGCTTTGGACATGATCATGCATCGAATATACGAACAAGATCATAATTCTGAGTACAATATTCATGAATATGGAAAACTGCAATTCACACGTTCATGCTAGCATACGATACTTTCTTCAAGATAGGGAGTGTGAATGCAGCAGTCCATAGTTGTAGCATAACGTTGTATTCCGTCCTATATTCACATTATAAGTATGATCAGGTAAAACTAAATTTAATTTCCTTTACTTGAAAGTTGAGATTTGAAGCCCATTACGACATCACCTTCATTGTTTATATTTCTGCTTATTTTCTCTTTCAGAAAATTTAACAATCATTTTCAGTGCATCTGAAACTATCTCAACAGTTTACCACTCCTTTTAAATTCACGAGCGACCCTCTTTCTTTTCTTTCCTTCC
>CAIGRP010105306.1:0-40306 GCA_903798385.1 Fraxinus cuspidata | reverse complement strand
TGCATTTATTCGAGCCAAAATGCTAAATTTTTATGTCATCTAAGTGTTAAATTTCTACATAATTTAGGTTGGTTTTCTACTATTTTAGTGTTGAACCTATTTCTAAGCAATTGGAAAGGAAGAAGCACAAAATCGAATGAAATCTATAATTTTGGGATCAAGTTCCACAGGTTAAAATTTGAGAAGGACATTGGTTGCACAATTGATGAACCCAAGGACTAAGTTACATTATTTGGGAAATATGAAATCTTGGAAAGAAATATTACATTAAATGGGCCTCACTTTTGGACTTGTATTTGGACCACTCTGGATTCCTAATTTAACGCTACACAGAAAACGGAAGCAGAAGGAGAATATATTTACACGCAGACGCAGAATTAGGACGGCAGAGACAGAATTAACGGCCAAATATTGGGAAAAAGACGGCAGTTTTAATTTAGAAAATTAATCACTCAATGTCTCGTTCATGTTGTTTCACTTTTATTTGTTGAATTTAGAAATTACACTAGGTTAGATTATTTTAGTGTTAGGATTTTTTATGAACCTTGTATCATGAATATTTAACTTGTGATTTTATTAATATTTTACATTCAAAGCAAGTTTTCAATTTTTGAATGATTAACATGAATTTATTTTTCTCTATAATTACTTGATCACTAATTGTATGAATATTGTGGTTTGCTTTACTCTCAAAAGATAGAAAATAAGTTAGACATGGTGTGAATTGTTGTATAGTCCGATAGGAGATATAAACAGACCACTATATTTTACGTGATCTTTAAGTATACATAAATTCTTAATACATTTTAGTATGTTCGCATCCGTCAAAGAAATATAGTCGGGTCACATGGAAAAATAGGTTTAATTCCACCCAAGAGAGATTATTAAACAAATTAATAATATTGGTTTTCATAATTGGATCGTTTTGTCAAATTTGTAAGTTTTAGGGCTAAGTACATTGATATAAGGGGATTCAGGATCATGGTGTGCTGTTCATCATCATATTTTTATAAAACTTGTGCATTCAATTATAATTTTGCATTTATTTTAGTTAAATTAAGTCTCACATTCATAAGTAGATTATTTAATTTATGGAAAAAATCACGAATTTCAGGCTGAGTTAATTCGAATTTGAACCAGTACAATCTCCGTAGAAACGATACTTAAACTCAAAAGTCATTTTACTACTTGTTAACGAACCGTACACTTGAGGTCATTCAAATGAAGAATATTCTCGTGACGGCTATTCAAAGTAATAAAAATTGCAGATAATATAATCTCCAACACAACCAAAACCTCTTCCCTCAGCTACTTAATATAAGATAAATTGCTCATAAAAAAAAAAAATACAAGAAAAAAGAAAAGATCAAGTTGTAGGATCCAAATTGTGCCAATGATCTTCAGAGGCCGAAGAAAAGTCTATACAGAAAATGAGACCAACAAGAAGCTACAAAAGAATCTTACCCTTGTTAAGAAGCAGAAAACCCTTCGAGTAAAAAAAAAATTATATATATGTGAAAATAACTCGTTTTAGGGTAACTAACGTAACTAACTTTGTGTTAAGAATTGGAAGACTTCACAGATTGTGTATTTATTTCACTTTAACACATCCGTTAAGATGATGACTCATTTGAAAACATCAATCTTGAAGTTTATGTACTCTTTTAAGTTTTATTAATCAAATCAAATTGCTTATTGAATATAAAGAGTTTTGATAAAATATTAAAACTCGAGATTCCATATCTAAGGTAGCAATTGTCAAGAAGAATAGTATGTATGACTACCTTAAACTTCTAACAAAAATAAAAATAAAAATGAATAATATTATTTATTTTCATTAGAGATTATTACCATAAGAGAACATTAATAAGATCAATAAAACAAGTCTTATGTTCGTACATTTAATTTATCACTTACAACATAGATCGGTGATCATCTTGTATCTAAATAACATATAAAAAAAATAGAAAAAATTACAGACCTCCCCTTAAGTTTCTGATAATTTTAGAAACACCTGATTTTTCAAAAACTATACAAACCTTTTTTATTTCACGTTTTGAATAACGTTTACCTCCCCTTAGAGGTTTATGACGATTTAAAGAAAGAGATACTTTATTCAAAACTTTACGTAAGAGAGATTTGGGTAATTCTTGAAAAACGAATGTCTTTGAAATTATGAGACGGGGTCTATGTAATTTACCCCGTTTAGTACGATGAATTTTCTGACTAAGGGGGCTTATTTTCTACTTGAGGAGACCAGATAAATTTCATTTTTATTTGGGTGGACTTTGAAATTTTTATATTTTCAATGGCCTGTCCATGTCCATGTCCATGTCCATGTCCATGACCATGTCCAAAATGAAAATCTCTTTTTAAAAATCTCGAGACGCACAGATAAACGGACCCTCGAGTTTCAAGCACAACTTGCATTCAAAAACTCGATGGATTCACAGGATGCTGCATTTCATAGGCTTCATTCTTAAAGGCTGCCTTTCTATTGCTTCAAAATTTTTGACGATATAACAATCTTTACACGACCATTCACTCATTTAGATCCCTCAAGACATCTTCAAGCGCATCTCCGCCAAGAAAATTATACATCAACTGGATAACTTTACAAGCCTTACCATCTAACACGAGCCTGCAGAATTTACTGAAAAAATAATCCTCCAAAGAATACGGGGTATCACCACCACAAATGTAAGAACTAATCCGACTCAAGCTATCTGGAGCTTTCGAGTGGCATTATCACCCTGCAAATAAAGTTTAATTCATGAGTTATGTTATTATTATGGAAGTTGATAGTTGCTTGCACTAATCAAACATTTGCATAATAAATTGAGAATCTAAAGAACTATTTCCCTTCATCTGCCGGCATTGGTAGCGTTAACTTTCTACTTTGGGAAGTTTGCTGAAGAATATTTCAGCGGTAAAATCTCAAAATGATCTAATCAAACATTTTCAAATAACATGACTAGACTTTGTTGGACTACACAAGGTGATCATAAATGTTATTCCTTCAATGAATGGCAATTGAATCTGTATATAGAGCTCATTAAGATAAAGTATCACTAACTCACATCTTCATTACGATAGGATCTGCTCATCGATGGATTAAGTCGAGAAGTTTCAGCAGAAGAGGGCGATTCCCCTGTAGCAATGCCATGATTTTGACCACCCTGCAAACGAGAAAGAAGACCACGATGTATTTAAAGATGCCATATATGCACCACAAAATGATTGTTAATTGAAAGTGATGCAGGTGGGAAAAAAATGTATAAAAAGCATTTGGGGTTATAAATGATTTTAACAGTTTCTAAGAGCATATGTGGCTCTCAGACATCATTATCATTACTAGGCCTGATTAAGCAATCTCTTGAAATATTAAATTATGAAATATGCCAGACAGCAAACCCACAGAATCACTATATTCATAGCCTTCAGTTTTTCCTACTATTTTTATCTTTTTCAAGTTATTTTCTGATTATTGTCTTCATTGTCATCCACCTTTACTTCCTCCATCAGCAGTAATATACCTATGGCCATCAAGAGACTGACCCATTGCAATTCATCCACACCCAGCATCATTACTCCCCCACACCCCACCCCACCCCACCCCACCCCCAAAAAAAGAACACACACACACACCTCCCCAAAGGCCACACCCCACCCAATGTCGGGTGAATTTATATACACATCACATAATAAAAGCCTGAGGGAGTTACTTGTGAGCTTCATAACTGATCTAGGAGAGGACTAATAGAGCTTCAGATAACTTGTATTTTCCTACTTCAGGACCCTAATTTCCTCCAAAATGAAACCTGGTCTGATAGTGCCCTAAGTTTAAACAACATCCAAGCTGTTGCTTTCCATAAATCTGTCCTTGTCTTAATAATACCACCAATACCTTCAAAGTATGGTAAGTTTTAACCTTAGTGCAAGCCTCATGGGAGTGAGAGATATAAAGCTTTAGAGTGATGCTTAGTTTTTCAATTTTTGAGTAGAGGCAGTGATTTCTAATATTATCACGTGTGTGTGTATGAGTGTCTGTATATATGTATGCAATGTATGTCCGTGTCTACTTAGTAATTCCGTTATAGCTGAATATATACTTTTCTAGGACCACTGAACTATATCATTCACGTGAAACATCTTTTTTCTTTCTAAACCAACAGATCTTAGCTGTTATCGTTTTACCATGTTTGTAAGCTTACCTGCATAAAATTTCACAAGCCTCATCGGAGTGAGAGATATAAAGCTTTAGAGTGATGCTTAGCTTTTCAATTTTTGAGATGATGCAGTGACTTCTAATATTCTCTGTGTGCTTGTATGTTTTCTTTTTCTTTCTAATACTTTTAATAGCGGTAAGAAGAGGTGAGGTATTGTTTGAACAGCTCAAAACATAGTGAGAGGATCATACCCCTAACAAACTTGCATCATCTCTAGCATCTTCAAAAAGAGACGAAAAATATGCCGGATCATATATAGCGCCACCAATAACATCATCGGAACCAGAGGGGCGCCTAATTATAGGAGTTGCAGGATTTAGGAAACTATTTCTCGAATCAACATCTGTTTCTCGAGGAGCTGAATTGTCTATGTAAGCACCCATTCTGTACATCTGTATCCATAGTAATGAAGATGATAATCTCACTGAAAATCCAATAATTTGCATTGTTAGGGTGAGCTTCACCGAAAGGATAACAAAGGTTCCATAAATCTCAGATGAAATGTGCCTGCATGCATAAATCAAACTTTAGAAGAGTACAAAGATGGCAACTTTGAGAAGACAGATGTATTGAGTTAAATTAACAAAAAAGGCGTGCAGAATGTGTGGAGGTGGGGGTGGGAGCTCAAGTCCCTGCATCACAAGAAAAATAAGCATTTCGCGGATATAGATGGACAAAAATACCCAGATAAGTAACGTAGTGAAGACTATATGCAATTTGTATAAATTTATCCAGAGTCAACCAACAGCATTCTGTAACAATTCAAAACAATTTCACAATGTATTGTCTAATTAGCAGCTTAGCTTGTGTTTGGTTCTTAGCCATGAGACTAAATATATGATTCAAAATACAAATAGCCCTTTAAGTTGATTCTCTTAATATTTTATTTTCATAATCTGAAAAAGTCGATAATTCTGCAGATATGAATTTCCTGTTCAACATTAGCATCAGCACATAGTAGAGAGAATAATAGAAGACTCAACAACCAATCTTGAAAGACTTCTTCTACTATACTATAGAAAAAAATGAGAATTATGGTTTCAGATCCGAGTGAAGACACACAGGCAAGTGTATCTTCTGTCTGTACCAATATGATGTAGGACATTTTCTGTTCAAGCTCTGTACAGCGCTTCTCTGATGATTGTATTCAAATAAAATTGACAGGACATGAAGCCAAGAACTAGGTTTGCCGGAAACGAAGTGCATAAAATCTTCAGAGAAATGAAATTCTGGCCAAACCTTAACTCATGTAAGCATAATTATAGGGGGTATTTTGTCCATTTAATGATGGGGATATATACTCTCCCATGAAGGTGGGAAGTTTTTGCTTTCTCCTACAAACACGGCAAAGTGCAAGGCACAAAAGTGAAGAAAGCTCAATAAAACGAACGAACAAGATTCGTAGCATAAATGAAAAAGCATATCATTTTGTAAAAGTATATGCTAGATGCCTAGATCTTTCTCGTCCTTCTGACTCAAGATTTGGGGTAGGTAATCACCATGTCCCATTTTAAAGTAAAGACCATTTACAATCTCGGAGCATCACTTCCCAATCACAACCATTTGTTTTGCTCTTTAAACTTAAATCTTTAATGTCAATAATTTTTTCTTTGTTTTGCTATTATTGCAGTTTTGTAACTAATTAAATTTTCAATGCTCCCAAAAAGAATGAAATCTGTTTGAAGCAAAAGGTAAAAAAGAATCAATTAAAATGTGAGGATAGGAATATATACATTTAGCTTCAAGAGTTATAGATCAATTATCACTTTTTAGTAATGTTGAGGAGTAAAAATGCACTTGATATGTTCGTGTGCATTCGTAAGGGACAAATGAAACCCAATTGAGCCAAACTCTATGGTAGTCTGGATTGATTCAGCTACAAACTTAGATGGCTAGGGCTTTCCCTGTATTCATCCTATCTTGGAAAAGCCTAACTGGAAATCAGCTCATAAAAAGACAGCTTTGGTTGATTAAGACATGGTGCAGATTCTTATCCAGAATTCTTCTGTGTTTGACCTTGGTGGTGCCTTTTTCAACAGTTCTTGTAGTTAAATACAAAATCCTACTACGAAAGAAAAAGACATGATTTATCTTTCTAATTACGCCTTGTCTTCATCTTCAATAAAATATTAAAAATAAAGCCAGTCATTAAACATGTTAGAACTGGAAAAGGAGTCATTTAAAGACCAGCTGTGCTTCCCAATAATTCCAGGCACTATAACATAAAGTGCTTCTTGCAAATAATTGATCACATGATGAAAAGTTAGATTGCTTAAGCCGACTTAATTCATAGTTCAACTACGAAAAATAATTTGGCCGATTGCAAGGGATTTAATTCATAGGTTCAACTAAGGAAAATAGTTTGCCAGAATGCAAGGGTAACACTGTGCCTAATGCATTTGGATGTTACTAACCCTGCAATGTTGGACTTGTGAGGTGGAATTGAATTATCCACTGGACAAGCCAGGCCCACTTTCACAATTGACAATGGGAGAGAAAAATGAAATAAATAAATAAATCATAAAACTAATGTCATAATAATCAACCAGTTTGAATCAAGAAACCACAAGACAATTTAGATACCAATAAATTCTTCGACTAGAAAAAGGAATAGAAACTACATTACTGTGCCACATCTCACGCATCAAACTATCTTCAACCACACTCTTGGAAATATTAGTGTCACTAAAAAGATGATTAACATAAACATTTGCGAATTAAAGAGAATTTCTTACTGTTTTCTTGAATTACAGCATGCCAAGATGGTGTACATGGTACGGAAATGAAGAACGAGAAATTGAACTAGAAATATACAAGTATGATGAATAAGAAAAGGGCGCACCAGATTTCGTGAGAGAAGAGAATGAACCAGGCAACATCCAGCAAAATGGAGCACAATAGAAGAACGGCATATGTCCTGCCGAGACTCTGGCTACTGCTCTCAATGGCGACAAGGGCGAATAAGGAAACTGCCAAATTAACAAGCAAGACCCCGCTGTAAAACGCCCCAAGCGATCCAATTAATGAACAACCAATCTGAACGTAGATCAGTTTAACTGCAAGCGACTGAATCGTATCATAATCCCGAATCCATGTCTGTATTTCTCTCCACCTCAATCCACAACGCATCATATGCCGAATTCCAACAATTCCTACTTTATTACTTCACTATTAATTCTTTTCCTATATTTATACTCGAATGATAAAAATTGTAATCGATCGGAGCATCGAAAGGGTTTCCTTTCAGAGAGTAATTAAATTTGATAACAAATTCCCGTTAAGAAAGGGAAAAACCTTACTAACCTAAACAGTGCTGATTTCAATCGACAATTTTGTCGCATAATTAATAGCAGTAATTAAGATTGGCTGTGCATATTTCCCTGTGTTTGCATTGAAGTAGCACAAATGCCTCAGCCCAACCCCTGCTACATATAAACAAATAGGGTTGCATTATCAGGATTTGTTTGTGTTGCACATTTTAATTGTAGTTGAACCGTTTAATTTTTGCTAATTGAACCTAACTTTTTTTTTACTCGAATTTTTATCCTCGAGGTTTCATTAATCAGTATATCTAGTCCCATATCAAAATATTTTATTTACATACTTTGAAACGGAAAAAAATACTTTTTGCACTCTTTATTTATTTATTTTTAAACAATATGATCGAAAAATAAGTTATTTTATGTAATTTCAATGGATTTTTGGATATAAAAGTATTATCAAATACAAAATATGATAACTAATAAAAAGTTTGAAGATGAGAACGAAATAAAAAATCGTTAGGGACATAAATATTATAATGAGCAAAGATTAAGAAATTTATGTAATTAAAATATAGTGCAAGAAATAAAAACGGTCGTTCATATTTTAATTGTATTTAATGTTCTTAGTCTTTGTTCATTATAGGACTTGTGTTTCAAATGACTTTTTATGTCGTTCTTATCCTCAAACTTTTTATTAGTTAACATATTTTGTATTTGATAACAATTTTATATTCAAAAGTTCGTTGAAATTGCGTAAAATAAATTATCATATTTTTTAAATAAATAAATAATGCGGAAAAATATTTTTCATACATTTCAAAACATGGAAACAAAATATTTTGATATAACTCATCATCAAGAATGATACGTACTAATTAAAAGAGTGTTGATAATAAGAATTTGACAGAAAAAAATTAAAGAAATAACTATTGAACAAAAAATGAGAAGCATAATTGTAATTAAAATTGGAATTTTCCGATTGACCAAACTTCAATATTAATAACATGTGTAATTGATAAAAAAATAGATTTACGTGCAGAATATTTTGTGATGTAAATGTGTAATTGATAATAAATATAAAATTCAAATAATGACCATTAAACATGAACTAAAATTGACTTTTAGTTTGACATAACGCTATTTTGTGTTATTTTTTCGCTTTACATAAAAGTTATACGCAACATTTTAGGACCTCTAATACTCAGAAAAATTAATCGCAAAATAAATAAAATTAAAATTTGAAACTCTCCTCTATTCAGCAACGGGTACCTATTAGACAGGTTTTAGACCACGTGCAATTTTAATCCGTCTGTCAATTTGCAGCTTGGCCCTTTATCTTTTGATTTTGTCAACATGATCCACTAATATAGAATCGAATTTAAAAAAGGTAAAATTGCAAACGAGATAGTTCAAAATCCAATATACAAAACTTTTTCTACATAAAATGAATTTATCATACCATCACCAAGAATCACTCTGCAAAAATCAAATTTGATTATAATAAAGTATATCATAAATGAGACTTTGAAAAGAAAAAATTTCATTGATGGCGAAGAAACAATTCTTTCCCACGCATAAACCTCGTTGCTTGCTTGAATCCAACGAAGTATCAGATAAATACACAACAGTAAGGCCTACAGAAATTCTGCAGAAAGTACGTGAGATAATAGATAGAAATACAGGCGTTGAGCATTGGAGTGTATCCTCTATCGTTACTTATCGTCCCCATGAACTTCTCTATGAGCCCATCATTAGCAACTATTTCCTCATCTGTGTGAGGAGTTCAGTCGGAGGTCTTCCAGCTCCTGAACTGCTACCAAATGCTGAGAAACCACCGGTACCACCTTGCTGATTGCCAAAACCTCCAAATCCACCACCTTGCTGATTGCCAAAACCTCCAAATCCACCACCTTTTACAGTATACAAAATAAAATTATATAATTAATAATTTTGTGAAACAAGAGGCCTCCAAAAGCCTACTCCTAAAACCAGGTGCATCCTTTACAAATTCACTTAATTGCAAGCTCTGAACAACATAGTTCCCCATTTGAAATTAAAATTTCACGATCAAGTTCAAGTCTCATAAAGATGACTATAGTGTTGCAATTATTTATTGCTTTCTCGATTAAATTCATTTATCTTATAGATCAATACTTGTTTTAATCTGCAATAAATAAATCCAACACATCATTTACCTGAAAACCCAGTACCACCTGTGGCAGCAGCTCCAGCAAACCCACCACCACCACCTACTGCTGCAGCAGCAAATCCACCCCCACCTGATGCCAAACTAGAAAATCCACCACCTGTTGCGGCAGCAGCAAATCCACCACCAGTGGAAGCAGCAGCAAATCTACCACCAGAACCAGTGGAAGAAACGCCCATGAAACCATTACCAAAGCCACTTGCAGAAGCAGCACTGGTTCCAGTAAGACCAGCACCAAGCTGCCTTGACTGTCCAAAACCACCAAGCACTGATCCCAGCACTTGTTGCCCAGATCCAATATGTGCCAGTTGTCCAAACCCACTTACGGTAGGAACTTGACTGGTGATCCCAGTATTTAATCCACCAGAAAAGGCACCGACATTCGTTGTTGGCCACAGTGCTTGAGAAGGTTGTGGAGATTGGAAGTCAAAGGATGCAGGGCGAAACAGCTCACCACTGGGACCGGACATTGTAAATGTTGAGCTAGCAGGAGTAGCATCTCTGTTGAGCACTGCTACACCGAATGGATTTGAACTTGCAGCCGTTGAGTTTGGCATTGATCCCAGCCCAAACCCACCAAGGTTTCCTAACGCAACTTCAGTTGTTTGATCAGTCTCAGGGGCTTCTTCCTCCATTTCATCCTCATGAGAAGCATCAGAAGTTAAGTGTTTCACTTCAGGAACGATCCCAGCACTTGATACAGCTGTTGGTAGTGGATCTTCTGCCGCATAAAGCTCTTCTGGCTTAATATTTGATGCAATATCTGATGAAGAACTTAACATGCCACCTAAATCAATTTGATTACCAGATTTTGACATGGTTGAAAATTCAGTCGTTGAAGATGGAGCTGAAAGTCCAAGTTCCGAATCAGATGTAGGCGTGGAAAACTCGACTTTAGAAGCTGAAGCCTCTGTTGTAATACTCTCTTCTACTGTTGAAGACAAATTGGCAATTGAAGCCTGAGTTGGAGAAATTCCATCTGTCTTTGTGCCAAACATGACCACAGGAGGCTCAATTGATGAGATTCCGCTCATTTCAGGAGTAGAAAATGCCAAGGTAGATGTAGAAGGTAATGATGAACTCAGAGTAGATTGAAGTGATGTAGAAGATGATACGACTAAACAGGGATGGCTTTGGTTTGATAAATTTTCGGCATGTAAAACTGTCTTTGTCAGGTAGGAACCTGAACCAAAAGTAGATGCAGGGGCAAATGAATATTTAGGCTCAAATAATGGGCTCCCAGTCACTGCTGGCATATGATTCTCATCCCCAGTTGTAGACTTAGTTGAACCAAGTTTCTTATCATTATGAACTGAAATTTCACTGGAATTGTTGGGTGTTGCCAGTGTTTGTGCAGCCAACCTAGTGGTGGTCGATGGTGTTTGACTGACGTGCATTTTAGACTGCATAGAAAATCTAGGTTCACTTGCCGCAAAGACATCATTCTTTCCGACAAAAGGTACACTATACATTGAATTTTCATCAGTCAGATTGTGAGTTCCTTCCGCAATATCTCGAGTAGTTATTGATTCCATTGCTGATTGTGATATTAAGGCAGAAGGTTTTGTTGATAATACTTGCATTCCACGATCCAGAGGTCTAGCTGTCTGTCGGACCAAAGATGGTGATGATCTCTCAATAGATAGATCTTCTGGAATTTCAGAAGGGCCCAAGCAACAGAAAATAATCATCATCAAGTTTAACTTTATTGTTGTTAAAACATAAGCTCCAAAAGAAATTGTATGTTATCCAAAAGTGGCACTTACCTCTGTTTTGGGGTTGGAACATAGAGGCTGCCGAGACATTAGAAAGTGCTGAATGAGCAACTTCGGGTCCTTTCTGGAATTGAGGAATTAGATCTTGTTTATCACCTGTAAAAAATGATTGATTTGCACTCAACTCGCCATCTTCATGCAAAAGCATCCTTTTAACTGTTGTTTTTGGAGGCTCAAATCTAGCCCAACTCTGCATATAGTGGTGAGAAATTAAGGGACCAAAAGGTGGTGGAAACAAATGTAATCCATAAACCAAAAGCTTTGAAAGTCTTGATGTTCGTGTATTTCTATAACAACACAAGATAAACTACTGATCCCTATAGACAGAAACTGAATCCACAAATTTTACAATCAGAACGAGGTTAACCAACTCACTGACAGTTCCAAGACTCTATCATTCGTTGGTTTAGGTAAGTGGGGGTGTCAAACCTACAGCTGAGTGATCATTTTACAGAATTCTTACCTAGCAAAGTGTGAGGGTCTCGTCTCAGTTATCAGAATCAGAAGGAAGATCAAACCGAATGTTGAGGTACCAATTTGATATGGACATAAAAGAACGATTTTCCTAGAAGCTTTGACTAAGGTTGTGTCTGAAAATGGATTGGTCACATACCCAGCTACCATAACACGTGCAATGATGCATAAGCAATATTGGATAGATTATCAACACATACATTATTGCCCAATTGATTAAACACAGCTACTTAGCATCACAATTTAAAAAAAAAAAGAGCAGGCAAAGGGATATACCCGATCCAGTGAGTCTCGTCGCCGCCTTACAGTTTCTGGATCATAACCCTTGGAAAGACTAGCTTGGTGTCTACTAGACTGCTCTTTAGCAGAAACAGAACGAGAAGGAATCAATAGTTCTTTGTTTGACAAGGTATCTAGAGCCCTTTCCTTACTCGGGGAGCCGTGGGAGGCACCAATGTAGGAGAGACCAATGGATTCAAACAGTTTCTTTTTTACATCCTGTTCTTTTGCAGAAGACTCTATATTTAGAGCAACCATCTGTTTTGAGAGAGACTCAGAAAGTTGCTCAGCTGCTGCTAATTGTGCACTCATCGTGTTATGTAAACTATGCAACTCCTGAATGTGCCTGCAAGGAATCCCCACTCAAGTACGTTACAGTCTGATTGCCTGCACTGATGAATCTGAACTAACTTGATTGGCCTCAGGGCTTATTATGCCCCCAGATACAAGAAATTAAAAAGGAAAAAGGAATTCGGTATGAAGGATTTCACATTCTCAAGCACAACTTAAATGAATGAATTTACTGTGGCTACAGAAAGGCGCAGAGGGACAACAGTAATCCAGTACCTGGATTGTCCACGCCGACTTTGCAAAGCTGTCTGGTTTGTTTGCATCTCTCTATTTTCACCAAACTTATTGAGCTCAAGAGCATTGAAGTGCCTTTCCAATTCAATCATCTGATTGGTCAACTCCTGGAATACAAGGGGAAAATAAGCTACAGAAATGCAGGAAACATATGGAATGGAGAAAAGATTAACGTTCAACTTCTATGCACCTGATCTAAATCTAAGATATGCCTGCTCATCAACTCTAGTTCAGGACTCAATTTTTGACGATTCCAAAGGTCCCAATATTGGCTATCTGAAGCTTGCTTGAAAATTCCTTCCACATATATTTTCCTTGCCAAAACTGGAAAAAACATTAACGGCTATCCAGCAACTTGAAACGGGATATGTATCATTTTGTAGATTATTGGAAATAAAAGAAATTGAGAATTTCAAATCAGCGAGGAAACTATTGGAACTATAAACTGGCTAGCTCCTATGAAGATCATCAAATGCACTTATATAAGTCGATATATAGTTTGACATAACAGTTTACAAACACCATCAATGGCTGAGACTTAACATTAGCATGCCCTAATCACGCATACATCTAAGGCCATAATCTAGATCATTAATGTGCAGCAGGAGGATGAACTACAAGGAGGGCTCCAACAGCAGCATAAACGTGTCAATGCATGATCGAACCATTACTATGTTCAATCAGACACTTTTGATCAATTAAACTTAATAACATGAATGTGAACTGTAGAAAATTTCAATTTCATTTCTATATCAAACATTACAATGAGCTGATGTATCATATATCTTAAACATAATTATCTCCTACAATTAAGTGTACAATAAATATTTGGTTAAGCCTACAATGAGTAGGGTGAAGACTGAAAATAGAAAAGGAAGATGCAAGGGAAAAGGATCCAGAAAAAACAGAGCCCAGAAAATAAAATCGCCCGATACCATATTGGTTAAAGCCAATTCAGCATATTCATCTGAAACAGTTATATGCAGTTATGCAAGAGGATCAGTATATCAGATCCTAATTAAATATGATCCTGATCTTGGGAAATCTATCATATATGGCTCTAATCGTATGAAATCGAACAATTTCATCCTAACCATGGGAAATCAAATATGATCCTAATATTAGAAATATGTGAATTTCTTACTCAAGGAATTGAGAAATTAAAGGAAAAGGTAATCATGTGTTATTGATAGTTAAGATGTACACTAGCATGGAACTTGGTACATCAAAGAGTCATTTTGCATAGAGCCTAACTTCTGATGTGCCATATTAAGAAGCTGCCTGCCCCAAAGGTTAGCTATCAATACATAGAATTTTGTTGTTGCTGCTTGGTACTTGGGACAATTTCAAAACTAGAATTTGACTTTTGTGTCTGTCAACAATGAGTACACGGCACTCAAACCCCCTTCTGCCAGTGTTCAAATTGAAGAGTAAATAGACAGGTCACATTCATCTAGAAAACGTTCACATAACAGCACAAAGAAAGTAATTTTATTTACATCCATAACTCCACAAGTACAAAACACAACTTTGCATGAACAAGAACTAGGAACCTACCTTGTACTGTCTTATCAAAAAGAAGTTGGACCTCTATTTGTTGCTTATCCATTATTCCCTACACAGTCAAGAGATGAACAATAAAATAATTAACAAAACTTTACAATGCCATATGTATAAATTGATTGAGAATTAAATAACAGATGAATTGGACAATAGTTTAAATTTGAATTGCTGGACATAAATCAACCTCACAGCCCTTCCCTTGATTACTTTTGTAACCTTGATCCATTTTGTATATATACTACACTTTTCAAAAAATGAAACCAAAAAAATGGAAAATCAAAACTCCAAACTCCAGAGAGAGAGAGAGAGAGAAGGAATCATTTTGGTCTTTAGAAAACAAAAACTGTTCGACTGGTTTCATCAATTCTTATACCTTTTTAGTGAAAAAAGTACATACATATTAAAATTCAACATGGAATTTATTACCATGTTAGTTTTTCCTATGATCATTAACTATTTAACGAAAAATTACGACTAAATATTGCCAGTTCGACCAAGTCAAATCAACTCAGTGAATCGCAGATGGATGAAGTGCAAAGTTTCTCAACCCACCAGGACTAATAGTATAGTAAAGCGAATACTTCAAGTTGCTATAAGCCTATAAACACCCATACGGCTCTCCTTAATAGTCTAAATCATGACCCTCAGGATAGTGTCGCCGTATAGGATTCAGGTAACAACAAAACAAAAGCTTCCTATGCTTAATTTGTGCTAGAAGTTTTTGTGGGATTGTTTTTGAGTTCCTTCTATCGGTTTATCAGTCTCATTAGTTCAGTTGTGGTGAAGAGCATGATTAAAGATTGACATGACACAGGAGTAAATTGGAAAAGGAGAAAGGAAGAGAGAGAGAGTGACAGTGAAATGATCAAGCAGATGCTTGGAGGGGAAAAAAATACAGAGAGAAAGGGGCCTCTCTTGAAACATTGACCCAAGTCGCAATAACCATCCCATTCTGCAATAGAGTTAGTATAACACAATAGACGGTAGGTTTCTAATGGAAACTGAAAAGAGAAGGGGGAAGATAGGTAGCAAAACTCTAAAATACACAAGCTCTTAGATTGACCAGTAAATGTGAAATAAGACCTAGAGCGTAAAACAAAAGGCTAACCTTCCACGTTCTGCATTTGCCTGAAAGAGCCCATATGCCATCCTCCAACTCCATAACTGCTTTTTCTTGGGAAGCGACAGATGCATCCTTAAACCCACCTTTTCCTTCAATACCTTCAAGAAGGTTGTTCAATTTGTTGGCCATCTCTTCAACCTGCAAGATACAACATAAGAAACACATATCGCATATTTCATTACATTATGGATACAAAGAAGGCAAATTACAGTATCATACAACTAAAAAACCATTATCTGTATTGAAGATACTTTCAACAAATATAAATAAATATATTCATCATCTCTCTACTATGTTAATCTTCAATAAGGAGGTTCAACATGGTGTTAAATTTAGCAAATGTCATGTGTGCAAATATCACAGCCACCAATTATGGAAATCTCCATGTGTCAGATGTTTGACGAGAAAATGAATACTTATATAAGTTATAACAGTTTAAACTTTTAGAAGAGATGATTCAACAATCTCTTTAGCATATAGCATAGAAACAAGAATGTGGAGAAGAGCAAAACTACTGCCACATAAACTAGCAGGTATTAAAATGGAGACAGAAAAAATTGTAAACAATAGCCAGGAATTCATAAACTCCTGCACAATGAGTGAGAGGTTTAACTAATATTTTATCTGAAGTTGCTGCTCTATTTTGTAAACCTCTTTTTATTATGCAACGAATAAAAGAATATCAAATTTAGAAGAGCTCTGTAGTGAGCCAACTATGAAAGAATAAATTCAAGAACATATGATAACTCAAGATAAGTAAATTACATTGCTGAACTGTTTTGATACGTTTGGTTCAGAATATAGTGACCCCATTGTGGAGCGAGTCGCAAGATTTTCTCTGTTGGGCTGAGCCTCAAAAGATTTTCCTAAAGTAGAACTCCCCTGCATTGACACTTGTGAACCCCGAGGTGCAGGCAATGAGTAGATATTTCCAGTTCCTGTAGCAGATCTCTGTCCAGAAGAATTAAATGTAACTGAAGGTCCAGCCCGCTCCTTCATATGTGAATTATCTCGAATTGAATCTCCAGCAAGTTGAGAAGCACTTATATCAGACTTGTGAGAGATCCTCCGCTCAACGCCATGGGAAGGTAGCAACAAAGGCCTTTCATCAAACGTTTTTGAAGAATCAACTTTTAAACTTGACCAGGTTGAAGGCCGCATATTCTGTAAATTAGTTGGTGCCATCTTTCCCGATGATTCCGTACTGCTACCTGTTTGTTGATAGTTGCTTAGGGATAAAACTTTTTCTGAGAAGGAACTTGGGCTAGATTTGACTTCAGAAATCGATTTGTCCTCTGTCTTACTAAAACCTTTAGCCAAAGGTTGAGAACCCTCAAGATTAGAAGTCTTAAATGATAAATGTTCCAACTTTACGTCTTGCTTCCCTGAAACAAGTGGTGTTTGAATATTGCTATCTTTGTTAGGAGGGAATATTTTCGGCTCTTCAACTTCTGACGTTTGTAACTTTGGATGAGGTTTCCGTTCCTGATTTTCACTATTACTCTTGTCTTCAGATTTGATGTTCGCAAGTAATGAAGATGGTTGGGCATTAGCAATAGTAGTAACCCTCTCATTCTCTCTTTTGTCAGTTCCACTCAATTCATGAAATTTCAACCTTGCAAAGGTTTGTTCTCCACTTTCTTCCTTCACTTCCGAAGAAATCTGGGCCGGCTCATGCTTTAACGATGACACAAGAGAAGCATCCTCATCCTCACCAGAATCAGCCAAGTTTTTAGATGATACTGAAGCACCTATAGCACTACAAAAGAAGTCGTTTCAAATCTAGGGTATGTAGTTTCTTTAGAAAAGAAGCTTAAGTCACCAAAAAGAGCTACCTAAACAGCATAAAGAGAGTACTAAAATTATAACATGGAAAAATACCTAGCAAAGTGAAAGATAGAAATCTTTCCATCAAGTGTTAGGCATACAAGAATGCAACAAGGTGAAACTTCTGTTTCCTCTTCTCCAAGTGTGAATTTGACATTTTTATTCTGGGAAACCTTGTCAACAGTGAGTCCTAAGATCAAATTGTCTTCACCGTCTCCTGAAGAAGAGGAAAAAAAGATATAAATATACATTAAAAACAAAATGGATAATTTAATTATTTATCGTCCTACTTTATACAATTTTGGTAAGAGAGATATTTATGCACCTACTCTATTTGTAATTTCTAGCATATTACATATTTTCTGAACTAGTGCACTGTTTCAAGACACAACATTCGCACAAAATATTTTTAGTGATAGCAATTTCTCAAATGAGTTGATGTGTTGTCATCAAACAAAATCATCTAGCATGAACAACGAACTTCCATTAACTTACAACACAATGAATTTGTATAATGTCATTGGGGTACCATAGAAGCGCATTCACCTTGCAAACATAAATAACAAATTTAATTCTCCAAATCAACCATCATGTCACCAAAAATTTTAAAAAAAAAAATCAGGAAATAATATAAATATTTATATACAAAGAAATAAATGATCTACTAAGCTGTCTAAGCACCGTGCTTAGTTTATGCTAAGCACTAGTAGCATGGCATAGCGCTAAGCACCAATGATTACTAGATAATTTCTCTTCATATATATATAAGGGCAGTGAATAGGATATGTAAAAGAAAGGGGAAAGCAGACAAAACAATCTGGTAAAATGAAAGGTTGCACAATAAACTCAAGAAGAAACTTGCTGATATAGACTAATCCTGAGTACAAATAAATTAGAGCACCTTGACATTCAATATGTGGAACCCAAGCATCATTGAGAATATCAATCAATGCAGCTTCATTCTTCCCATAATCCAGTGACCAGCAAAATAATACAATATGCTGAGACAGATTCTTCCTATTAGCAATAAATGCAAGCCCACTGTAACAAATAGAAATACACAATTATAGTTAGTGAACTCTTTCTATGCCTTGCCAGACAAGTATGTAACTACAATAATTTGACACTGTACTGTTAAGTTGTAGCTACGGATAAATTTCAAATTTTAAAGCAATAGTTTTTTGCAAATTCTTTTAAGGAAGATAAAATTCACGTCATTGCAAGTTTTCCCCAATTACTAAACAAAAGCACAAGTTCAGCTATAAGTGAAAGAAAAAGGGCGGAGAAATATATTTGAAAAGAGGAAAGACAATAAAGGTGTTGCATGGAATTTCCAGAGTTGGTGTTTTTGAAGTCCACACACACGATGCTCAAACCCTAAGACTTATTTCAAAAGAGGTAGACTCAAACCACCGTTTTATTTCAATTCATGTTATGGTTGAGCATGTACAATTGTGATTCATAGCTTTTCTTTATGTTTTATGTGACTCCCTATGGGGTTAAATTGTGATTGGGTCGCGTAGTTGTGCACCAAATATGTGAAATTCGTAGAGTAGTAGTGCACCAAATATTAATATGTAGTCTAATCATCAATATGCTTATTCTATAAAAATTTGAATTGCACGAGCATATGCTTATATTATGACATGATTTGATATAGTGTGTTTATAAGCTTAATGAGTGTTTTTATGAAATATTCAACCCCCCACCTAACATTTTCATATTAATGCAGTCGATGATGGCGTGACGGAGAGTAATGATGCCTTGATGTAAACCCCAAACTTATTGTGCCATTTGTCCATTATGGACGCCATTGTCTACATTGCTATGTACACATAGCAAAATCCTAATAAGTTTGGGGTTTACATCGACATCCCCCCAATAGGGGGGTGCTATTTGTCCATTATGGACGCCCTATGGATTATGCTATGTGTATTATTCAAGTCATGTTATGTTTGAACAAATATTTAAATTTCTTGATATTTCAATTTAGCAATTTTAAATGTTTAAAGACAAATTTGTTTGATGGAAATTTGTTCAATGAGGATACATACTTTCTTTTGGTTCATCTATTTGTTTTGAGTTTACAAAGCTAAAGTGTCTATAAATTTCCAAGTTTTTGGCCCTACGTGTAAAAATTCACCTCGACCAAAATACTTGGAATTTGAAGTGATTCAAATTGGCAAAGGTAGCCATATGGGTTATCTATCTCTTAGATTTTTTCGAGGGTTGCCCGAACATACCCAAGAACATATACGGTTTAAATTTAAAAATCATTTTGACCCTTCTATTGATTGAATTATTATATGAAATTTTAACATGTAATTCTCCAAGGTGTAATATTCTTGCAGTTCAAAATTTGGACTTCGTTTGGTTGCCGAACAAATTTTTTTCAGAAATGTGTCCAAAGGTAAAAATCCCAATTTTACGAAAGTAAATTTTCTTCAGCTTTACAACCGGTCCCTAAGTCTTAAAGTTTTTTGTCCAAGTTCCACACTTTTCTGAACAATTTATGTATGATTATGCTAGTTTAAGATTTTAGTACTATCACGGGTCGCTAGGGCTCGGGGCGCTACATAAGTTATGCCAATGGTAGACACGATTATAAGTGACTTAAGTGGTTACTACACGACATTTATATGCAAATATTCTCTTCTTGTTACCCCTTTCTTTGCTCCCTTATCCATTTGGTTGTCGTGCATTTTGTGCAAGAGAGTAATTCTCATGAAAAATAAAAAAGATAGTAAAAGAACTGAAAGTTAGTCCAGATTTCGGTTTATAAAAAGTGACTCATGAGGCTTACCATAATGCAAGCTCCTGCATCTTATGAAACACGGATACAATAATTGGCCAGTCACAAATAAGACAAACAATGAAAATATGGTATCATTTATATAGACTGGTGTTTATTTTTGAAATGGCCCCAGTTTCAATCGTGAAGACTCGAAGAAATGTTTTTTGCCTTAAAAAGTCCAACTAGATGAGCCTAGAACCTCCCGTTCTCTATGAAATACCTTTTGTCCATAAGAACACATCCAAAATTGCAAGAATTCTCGTATAAAACATTTTTTGTTATGCAAGCATGAAGCACAATCTGATCACACTAGAACTTTCATAAGCAAGCGCACAAACCTTCTCTTAGCCACAATTAAAGTGCCTCATTTGTGTACTTGAATAGTGGAAACACTGATATCAAACCAAGTTATTAAAGAAGGAAAAGGAACAGCTAGAGAATAATTCTCAGAAGATGTGAACTGAAGTAAACTGTTCCGTGTCTCAATTGTGGCAGTTGAATCAGCATGGTGAGCCAGAGGGAAGAAGATCAAGAGACTAAATTAACAGACGGGATATATTATTTTCTACGAAACTTGAGTAATAATAGCAAGTTCCTATTTGAGTAAAAAAAGTTTCTCTGGTCATAGGTGGGAAAAAAATAAAAATAAAAAAGGCTCCTTTGTAGGTATGCAGAAGATCGGGGGATACTGTTCTCCCAGCAAACAATGAGTTGAAGCCCCATTAAAGCAGAGGCAAGTGTAGTGCCAATCCTTCACCAGAAGCCAACGTACAATGCAGAAAAATCAAGCAAGAAAATAGTGCGTTACTTTCTGTTTTCGAATTTTATTTGCATATTTGCTCTCTTGCAGAAACAATAGTTAACTTCATACCAATAAATACTAAAAGTATGTTTGGGAAGTGTTTATGAATGGTTTAAATCATAAATAGATAGAAATAAGTGGTGAATAAATGGGTAGTATTTGTGGGTTCCTCGAAATATATAGAAAAAAAGTGGCTTTAGTGATTATAATGAAATGTAAACATGAGCCAAACATAGGCTAAGAGACAAGTATCAACAGTTACAAGATATGGAGTGCCTTTTAGGCAGTTAAAGGTATGCCAACAAAGCAATCATGGCTAAAACACAATAAGAGTGAATAGCATACAACATAACTTCAATTTAGCCATACAGCTAAGAAAAATAATTAGAAGTTAAACATATGCTTACTGAAGATCTAAATAACTGAGGAACAGATGTGATCCGCGTGCAACAGGAACATCATGAGGACGGAAATCAAGAAAAATATTTTCGAAGGATAACACAATCGGCTTGGAAGAGGCCTGGAAGGGAAAATTAAAGATATATTTAAAATCTGAAACATGTGAAATCAAAATCAAACAAAAAATTATAATTATCTTATTATACATTTGCTTCAGTATCTTCTTTTCTCGATGATAAACCAATAACATGAGAACTAGAAGATTTCTCTCCATGTTTAAATTTTAAAACCTTCCACAAGAAACATGTGACACCAAAGTCAAACAAAAAAATAGAATTATCTTATTATACTTTTGCTTCAATATCTACTTTTCTCGATGATAAATCAATAATATGAGAACTAGAAGATTTCTCTGTTTAAATTTTCTTTTTGTAGGATTAGCAAAATTTATTGCAGAAATGTATTCTGCACACTTACCAGTGCAGAACATTCTATGACCACATGAACCTCAAATAATATAGTCTAAAGAGCAAAAAATGCCTGAAACAGGAAAAGTTACAGTAGCTTAGTATCCACGTTACAGCATTAACATAAGTAACTATCCACATAATAAAAAGTTGGCAGGCAATGAGCCCCAGTTATATTGAACTGATCGACATCATAATGCAGCACTTCCTAAAGCTCACTTCAGCACTTGGCTAAAATCAAAAACAATATGAAAAATAACATACAAATATAGCGTAATTTTCATCCAATACATAGAAGTCAGTAGAAGGGAATCATACGCTGACATCAGTAATTTTGCTGCCCTTGCTTGTAATAACTTGAACCAAGTAATTTTCCTCCTCACCATCAACACTAGATAGAAAGCATCCCACAACTATACAATCTGGACGGATCCATCTGATAGCATCCACTGGTACCCCAAAACATTAGAAATGATAATAAATCAATGGATAAGTAGATAATTAACAATAACAATGATAAGGAACAATTAGGTTTTATGAATTACGGGATTATGAAAATCCAGTAGTTGATCAGAATTTGCAACATGACCAACCAAAAGAATTTGCAACAGAAACAAAAAAGCAAAAAGACTTCTCCCAAAAACCGTTATTTCATAAATCCAATCTCAAGAAATGATACAAAAGAGGAAGACATATTATCAACAAATACATAGAAGCTTTCTTCGGCTATATCCCTTGTGAAAAAAAGTTTCTACATTCCAAGAATGGATGCAATGAGAATTTAAATTAATAAAAGTTACAAGGGAGTGATATCAGCCTGTAAGTTGAATTTCAACCTCTCAGCAGCTCCTCTGTTAAATTCACACCAAATAGTCCACATTAGACGTTTAGGGGAAAGAATCTAAATCTACTCACATTCCCAAAACCCTAAATTTCCGGTGGACCTAACAACTACATTGTCTTTGCTTAAATAACCTACTACGCTTTTGAAAGACATGACGGCAAGATCCGAACTGATTAAAGCATCCAGTGTAAAGACAAACAGCAACCTTTCGTAACTTCATACACATAAAACACTACTGCAGCAGATTCTCTCTAAGGCTTTGAAATTGTCTGCTGCAAGGATGGAATCCTTAGCTTCTGTCATAATGAAAGAGAGTCGTAACACTGGGAATCATGAGGCCAAAGGATTACAAATAGCAACAGAAATTTTGGTTCTCTATCGACAGCTCAAACAATTGAATGAACTTACTTTCATTCTGCCCTTCCAACCACCTACCAAGTGTATCCAGCCTTTTCCCGTACAATCAATTAACATGCATGGCAAAAAGTTTTTGACCACAGATTTCATTAAACTTTGTGTTCATGTTAACTATCTAATTCCAGATCACAACGAATAGGTACTCTATTTGCCCTATGTTTTTGAGATGCTTCACAAAGGTCAAAGAACATCACTTGAAAATAACAGATGGAATATTTCATCTAAATTTCAAAATTTCCAATTCAACTTAGTTATAAAAAAGTGAGAGAAATATAAAAATTCATTTCAACCATGTGGTAGCAAATGGGGAAAATTTGAAATTAGAAACAATGATATCCATGTAATTTGTCGCAGCAATTTGGCATGTCAGAAGAAATGGTGCAACTGTTACTAATAGGCAGGAAAGAGTTAAAAATCATATTTTCTAACAATGCAGTCCCCAAACATATCAGGAGTGGACCAAGTGAATAATGCAAATTATCACCATATCAAGTACTGACTGGCAGCAATAACCTACGCGAGCCACGGCTTGCTTGCCTAGCAATGGCTCAAAATATTTTGCTCTAGCTAGAAATAAAATCTTACCACAATAGTTCTGGTAGGCTGAATAGGCTGTACCACTGAACAAACAATGAATACAGATCCAAACAACAGAAACTCAACAAACGGTGCCATATACAATAGTAGTAATAAAAACAAGAAAATTATACAGAGAGAGGTAGACAGGGATCAAGAATTTTTTTGATAATCTGGTCCGATACCTTTTATAACTTGATTAACTTCTGAATCACCAATGACTGACTTGAATGGAAGCGACAACCTCAACCTTTCCTTAAATTGAGATGACAAAATACTGAGGACATTTTTCCTCGCCACAGCAACAAAATTTCCCTTCACACTCCAATCAACTTGCCCAAAAAAAATTGAGAGTGAGCAAAATATATATAAAAAGAAAAGGGCACCACATTTAGCACATTTGAACAAGTTATATACATTCTACGTAACAGGATCGAGTGTTTCATTGGAAGAAAAATGATCAATATCAATGCAAACAGCTTAGTTCTTTTGGCAGTCAAGAAAATAATTTATTTTACTTGTAGTCATGCAAAAAAAGGTTTTCACCATTAGTAATGTCCTTGAATAGTCTTTCGTTCTACCGGCATTCAATAAGCTGGTGAATAAATGTCTGAAAGGCAAAAGGTGCATACAAATATCTCTTTAAGACATTAAAATGCCAAAACTAAAGTTTTGGCATTCTGTGAGGCTCATCTAGCACCGTACTCGTGTTCAGAGAACTAACAAATTCAGAAAGATGAAAGGCATACCACAATCAACATTGTCCATCGTGTATTCAGGGGGACCTTGACCAGATCCACGGTAGAGTTTTCCATCAGTTGAAAGGGTAACATAAACCTTTTCAAATTTTCTAGACCACCGCATGTCCTTAATGCAACTGGAACCATCAAGTGAGACTGAGAAGGATGGTTTTTGCTCCTGTTACATCGCCATAGAAAGAAAGATATCACTTCGGCAGTCACCATGGATAAATTGAAGAAAAAGGAGGGTCAGCTTTATATGCTCTAAATAGAAAACAAATTTTACAAGTACTTATAAATTAGCTTGGTCTATGCTAGTTTCTCAGCATCTGATTCATTTAAATCCCCCAGTACCCCAGTATATATCTAGCAATACCAACAACCTGAACATTAATCCACTATTTCTGGTGTAATTTCTTGTTTCTTCTTGCAGTTCACAGGACCCNATTAATCCACTATTTCTGGTGTAATTTCTTGTTTCTTCTTGCAGTTCACAGGACCCTCTGAACTCCTAAAGTTCCCAGCCTTATTTTGAGTTGGTCTTTACCATCTAATTCAAATTCAAATCCCCCGATATATATCTAGCAATACCAACAACTTGAACACTATTTCTGGTGTAATTTCTTGTTTTCTTCTTGCAGTTCACAGGACCCTCTGAACTCCTAAAGTTCCCAGCCTTATTTTGAGTTGGTCTTTTCCATCTAATTCAAATTCAGTTCATATTTCCAGATAAAACTCTTATTGTTTTGGTCTAAAGTTTCTTTTCTTCAAAATATTCTTAAGGAGAACCGAGGACATTCCGAAAAACATTTTATGGCAACTTAGATTCGATGTGGACAAATAGTAGATAGCTTGAAGATCTTATAGATAACAAATAGTTAACTAATAAGCATGTATCAACAGAGAAAAAATGTCATATAGCCTTGGAGAAGCTCCATCGGCCTTAGTGCATACCTTGTGGAGCAAAGCACTAACAGCAAAAAAATGGATATCCCTTCCCACGGTGGCTGCTGCAAGCACGGAATCATCAACTGACAAGGCCAATATTGAAACCTTTCCAATAGGAAGGTCCACGAAGCAAAACTCCTGTACAGATCGACTAGTATTTTTGTCTTTAAATTCCTCAGCGGCTGCAATAACCTCCTTAGTCTTTGCAACACAAAACCCTAAACAAACATAACAAGAAATAGCAATTAAAACGCTACAAATAAAGCAGCGAAGTAATTAATGTTAATGTTAAAAAAAATAGTGACCATCTGAATGAGCAACAAAGAGGAGGCGAAAACGTTCGGAGACAGCCAAAGGTTGTGACGGAAAGCATTCCGTGTCAAACCCGGAATCAGGTTCGGACTTCACAGGAACCGGTTCTCCAATTCTTGAAAAGCGATAATTCTTGGAACCCGTTACGTCTCCTTCGATTTCTTCATCGACCTCAATGGTGACACCATTATTGTCAGTAGCCGACTCTTCTGGAGGATGAATTGCCATTAAAAGAGCACTCCAAATGCAGTAGTAACCAGCTAATACTGTATAAGATTTCCTTTGACTGCGAGTACGAGTACGAGTAAGCTATAAATAACCCCTCCGTGTTCCTTAGGCGGGAAGGATTTGAGGGTGCCCTAAAACCATACTGTCAATCTTCATCAAGGGTAAAGATTCTTTCTCCTGTGCACTGAATCGAAACCCACGGCCACCAGTTCTATGCCCCTTCAAACTTTCTTTTGAAATGCACTTTTTCAAAAGTCATTTACAACCTCCACGTTAGTTCCATAAAATAATATTTTTATTGTAACTCTTTCTTACTTTTTAACCACGTATTTCTTTCTCTATTTAAACTATATTATTTTCTAACATTCATCAAGTACCCCCATATAAAATTCGCCCCTCGTGAAAACGGAGGGGTTTCAAAGGTTGAAGAACATGAATTTTTCGCCGGCAAACGCAAAATTTTTCCTTATTTCCTTACATCTCCATCAAAATATTATTATGCCCATATTTGATCAGCATTCTTCAAAAATGCATTTTTATTCTATTCATTTTTAATCACATATTTATCAATAAAATAATATTACATGCAAATTCAAAAATTTTCCTTATTTTTTAACCATATATTTTTCATCGCATCACTTGAAAAAATGCATTCTTTTTTCGACAATGTGTATCAAACACAGATTTAAAAAAACTAGAAATTTATTGAAAGGTGCACTGTACGAGAAAGGGTGTTTTTTTTTCGTGTAATATTTTTTATTTGTTTAATGTTTAATTTCCATGAGAATTGTTTTTATACATGTAATTACATTATCAATATTATGTTAATTCTCAATTTTTTTTCAAAATACATTTTTCTATCTTTTTTTAACAACACGTTCTATAATAAAACAATATTACATGCAAACCCAAAAATTTTCGTTATTTTTAACCATACTTTCTTCATCAATCTACCATTTCAAAATACATTTTATACCAAAAACGAGATTCAAACAGGCTCTATACAAGTCACTATTTATAATTATTTATGCGAATGTGAAATCAAAATGTGTTCCTTATTTTAGCATTCTAATTCGATTCACAGAGAAAAATGAAATGGAGATATCAAAGATTTTTAGGAGAGAAAAATAGTGATTTGCGTAAACATTGAGTGTCGAAATTTAAAAAACAATG
The DNA here is from genome assembly GCA_903798385.1 of Fraxinus cuspidata. Classification (NCBI taxonomy): domain Eukaryota; kingdom Viridiplantae; phylum Streptophyta; class Magnoliopsida; order Lamiales; family Oleaceae; genus Fraxinus; species Fraxinus cuspidata. The sequence continues at coordinate 13,282 of CAIGRP010105306.1, read as the reverse complement.
AGGCAAAAATATTTTAATGAATATTTATAATTAGAGGTAAGAGAAGTTAATATTTAAATAAACGTGCAAACACTTGTCAAAAAGCCGTGTTACCACCTTTGTGCAATTTACTAACTACTCAAAGATTCAAAGATACAAGGGTCATTTGACATTTTTAAAAGTCAAAAGTTACTTTCAAGACTAAGAAATTACTTTTGAGGCTCCGTTTGATTCTCATTATTGTAGAATAAAAATGAAAAGTAGAGCCGTTATTGGGCCCCACACAAGAGATAAAAATGTAAAATTGATGACTTGATGTGATGAATAACGATCATATTTCTTATTTTTATGGATGAAAAATGAGAAACAAACGGAGGCTGAAAACAGTTTTAGAAAAGGCTGTCATAAATTAACTTATTCTAAAAAAGCAAAAGTAAAAATTCTACAAAGTAGTCCCACCTTCTGTCACACCATTTTTTGTGGTAGTGTGACCGACGAGAAAAGTAACACTACAAAACAATGTGGTCGAGTATAAACGTGTACAAAAATTCTAAATTCCAAAAACATATTTCATCAAAGCCTGCAACAGTTCATTCATTAATTGAAGTTCAGCATCCACTCCATAGAACGGATAGCCCAAAAATACAGTCGAAAAATTTTCTTGCAGAATATATAACAGCAGAGAACACAACTGGAATGACAGGAGGAAATCCAAACGTCTGCTTAAACATTGCATATTGGTTTATTTATGAGCTATTCGTATATAAAAATCGAACTTGCTAACAGTACACGATTACTTGAATTAAAAGAGATACCAAACTTATCAAGAGTCAATCGAAACACAAATAAGGCGAACCACTGACACATCAAGCTCACGACTCCATCCCAATCAACTGCAACATATCACATTATAGTTTTCCATCAATTTATTTTGGACCCAACGGCTGTGTTTATTACCCGACAAATGTGTCATCCAGAATCATCTCTGAGGGGGGTCGACAGTCCGAACATTTGCACCAATCATCCCTTCAATTCGATCTTTCGTGATCTCCACAAAATGACCCACCATTTCATAAAACTGCTTCAATCCTGACAGTGGGAGAATGATGGAGGAGCGATCTGAACCTGCGACCTGCAATTCAGTGAAATTTTAAAAACACGCAAATAGACAATAAAATACCTAACCATGGAAAAATTATGCAGGAAAATCCCAGTTGTCTATCAATGCAGACCACTGAGCAATACCTCTGATATTCTCAAGAAATGGCCCCTGTTGTTGCTCCCGAGGTCAAAGAAGAATCTCTTTTGATCAGCCCGTATCACTTTGGAGACTCCCATGTTATTGATTTCTTCGGGTGGAAGCAAATCGGCAGACCGATCCACATTCAAGTCAGTTGCTGCGGAAGGTTGAGAACTGTGACTGGATATAAAGCCAACCCCAACATCATCCGAAAGTCCAACAAGGTGTTCCGAAGGTTCCGAGTTTTGCTGATGTATTCACACAAAAAGAAAAGGTTTGGTTTTTGAGGCACCTCAAGAATAAGTAGAGCTAGAAAAGCCAAATATTAACGGATGAAAAGGTACCCGATTGGGCAGAACGAAAAGCCTTGATGCTTCATTTATTTCTGCCAAAATATTCCTAAATGCAGCCCATCCGTCATCTCGGGCAGCTCCTGCGGGGACAATGATTGTACTGCGGTTTCTGCTAACAGATGCTTCAGACACCTGCATGCAGAGTCTATTAGATACGATAAAGCTTTTGCTATGCTACAGTCAAACTTCAGTTAAATCAAAATCAGAGATTCAGAACTTTATAAGATGCATATTATCTGGCCTATGTAATTTGGTGGGCCATTCGAATGCAGTCATTAGTGGAGAACTCGTTAACTCGATAATATATACATACATTAGCATGCGTAAAAAAATATTTACTCAATTCCCATTGGTTATAGCACTTGCGGGACTTGAAATCACAGACAACTTAGATGAAAACAAAGAAATACTTGTTTAGTCAAATTGAATAGAGGCACCAATTCACCAATTTGTAGGCTAAGAACCATCACCAGCTAATAATTACATATCAATGCCAGAAAAACAATTACAAAAGAATCTGAAATGATATTATGGGTAGTTAGGGATATGAAGCATGGATAGTGTATAACTCCCTTGTCCCTAATAAAATGCTTTGATAGACGTGAATAAACCAAATTCCCCTCCTTGCCGGACACTCTTTGAGTACAAAAAATACAGCACAAATATGCACAAATAAGTATAGGATAAGTTGAAATAAGACAGAAAGAAGTAAAACATTTCATAATTTCAAGTACAGCTGTATGAATTCATTAAGAAAAATCGGAAAAAATATTTTAAAAAATGACATTTCTTGGATAAGTACCATATGTCCAAACAATTTCTTATTAATGATTAAATGAATACAGCATCATCTTATTTTAAAATGATAAATCAACTAATTAATTTGACTAATTTGAATCTTTAAACATGTCTCCCCTTTCTGCTACTCTTTCCTTTCATTAATGAGAAAATGAAATCTATCATTTGCATATTAGAGTAAAAATGCAGAAACTAATTCTTCTATCTATTATGCTCAAGATATTATATAGATATAAATTAAAAAAATTACTGTCATTAGAATTTAATTTTTATGCTGATCGTGAGCATCATAACTTTAATATCATACTTCAAATAGAATATTTACTTCTGCATGTCGTATCCCCATCAGATTGTACCTTGAGAATTTTAATAATTAGTAGTATTCATATCTTCTCTTATATAGACCCATAGCAATATCCATGCTTTCTAATTAAAAGGAAAAAACAAAGAAACCTACTGCACAGGAAAATAACATTGACGAATAGGAGTATGTGCAAGCAGAGACAATTGTCGTCGTCACGCGAGTATCTTCAAAGCAAGGAAAATGTGCATTGGAGGGTAAATTCTATAGCCAGAATCAATATAGAATTCAACAACTTTACTAAATAGTGGACAATAAAGAATGTGTAGAGCATCTCTTACAGAGAAACTGGACTGTACTGACAGACTGCAGTGGAACACTTGACACTCGAAGATTTTACAGCACTTGAAGTAAAAGCATTAAACTCCTAAGATGGTGTTAAATTCTACCAGATGGAATGATTTATGGAGACCTTTTCAGAATTGTTCGAGGAAATTGAATATCATGTAATGCTCTACAAAAATATTGTCTTTTCAGAAAATGATCAGAAAGGAACGGGGCAGGAAAAGATGTATTACTTGCGTTATGAAATAATAACTTATAAGCTTATCAGAGATGCAAACAAGTTGCTAGGAAAAATTCTGTGCTGAAGCTAGAAACAGATAGTGCAGAAAAAAATAAAAATAAAAATGAATCCATTGTTAGTGGCCCATAACGATGTCAATGCCCTGCTCAAGATGCAGGAAAAGTCTCAACTGTAAATTGGATGCAAAAAGCATATGACCATGTGAATCAATATCTCGAGTTATTACCTGATGAGAGAGTATTTGAAATTTATTAGTATCAACAAATTGAATTTTTCGTTTTAGATAATGCAGTGGAGTAACATATTGAAAACGGCCATTGACAGCTGCGACTGAAGCAAACAGTACATAGTACCCAACACCAAATAAAGTCAACTCTCTCGAAAATACAACTAATGGAAAATCTAGATCATATTCAGTAACCAATAGCAGAGAGATACCAAAAAAACCTTCTAGCACCCCATTAGGCCTAGGCATTTTAACCACCCGGCCTGAACCGACTTAAGTCGGTTTCTGCAAGCTTTTCAGCTTGAGTCCGGAAGTTTTAGGGGTAAATTAGGTGTGTCAGTTCGGGTTCTACCATCAACCCGGAATGACCCAAACAGGACTGACCCGACCTGCAAAGAGCTAACTCGAGATTTGCCATCAAGCAAACTTGATATTTGGTTAGCATTCTCGACTTTTGCATTGCAAACTCGAGGTTTCCCAAAAATCTCGAGTTTGCTCTGGACAAAAGAAATCGAATTTGTTGGACAAATTTCGAATTTGCTATGCAAAATTCGATATGCTGGACAAATTGTGGAATTCTCAAGTTTACTTGACTACCTAATTTCAAACACATATAATTTTGATCTACAACTCCCAATTGCACTTCCCTTTTTCTTTTCTTTTTTTTGAACTCTAAATTAAATTATCTTTCCAGTGGTATATTATTTGTTCAAACCGACAAAATCGAGCCAAAATGGTTCGAGTCGGTTCGTTTCAATAGAAGGATTGGATCAGTTTGGTTTGAAATTTAACCAGATCCAGTAGGTCGGTTTTGGCACCCATGCCAATAAAGGGTATCGAGATAGGCAATAATCGTGAAAACTTCTAAATTAACACAAATAGCAAAGATTATGTAAGATAAAATTAGGCAAGGATGGCCGCATGCAAATACAAGCGCATGAATAAATTCGACAGTAAATGGGAAAAGGAAGAAATTAACCTTGAGAAAGCGTCCCCTTCTATTCTCACCAACGTCAAAATAAAATACCTGCAAGTACATACCGCAGAAAAAAATAAAGAAGAAATTAAATTAGAGGACCAATACAATGGGTGGGGTGTATAGGTGCCTTAGTGTCGAGCTGGAGTTCTTTGCTAAAAACTTCCGGGTCATCGGAATTGGCATAGTAATTGAAGAGATCAAGGAACCAGGAGATGCCATTGGAGGGAACTATGATGGTGGACCTGGTGGCTGAAGTCTTCTCGGAAATCTTAAGGTATCGTCCACGTGGATTTTCCTTCAGGTCGAAGTAGAAAAGCTTGTGTTCCACCTGCAAAGTTTTGCACAGCAACTCCACATCATTCCCTCCGCCACCGCCGCCCGAATTCCCCTCCATCAATCAATCAAAGAGCTCTCACTTCTCTTTGCGTTTCCTTTTCGGTACTCCACCAATTCCCGACTTCACTGAACCGAACAAACCGATTTCGAGTGGAGTGTCGAAATTTTAATCTCTTCTGCGACTCATGAAAGAAATTGGTAATTAAATCTCTAATTGATTCAAGAAGTATTGGATGCAAGGATAGTGGTAAAAGCTACTAATTAGGGCTTGAGATAGGAGAGCGAGCGGTTGAGCGAACGTTTTGTTAGAATTTCATCTTCAATTCTTCGTTGATAATTCATTAATTAAAAACTACGACTTAATTTTATTTATTTTTTTAATTTTTAAAAAAAAAAAAAAATTTTTTGAAGTATATCTTCATTTATTGATGTGTAATTTATTTCCATTAAAAATAATATTAAACGCCCCGTAACAATGTCATTTTTTACTATACTCTCCTAACCACTTATTCCCCTTATATTTCGCCCGTTTGGCCCTCATTATTTTGAAAATTTATTTTTTCTCTCTTATTTTTAAACACGCAATCTTTCTTAAAATAATAGCACACGTAAATAAAAAAAAATTCATTTCTTTTCAACCACATATTTTTTAAAAAAAACACTAATCCGAAAATTATAATTGCCACATAATAGGGCCAAACGAATCTTCTTAGTCTCTGTTTTCTAAAATCAATTTTTTTCTCAAACTTATTTTGAATCACATATCTTCAATAACTTTTCCATATTTTAACTACGTATCTCCAAAAAATCATTTTTCACAAAATGTATTCTCAAAAATTTTCTACCAAATATGGGGGGCTTAATCTTTCGCCCTGTATCTCCACATTATACATGTTTCGTCCCAAGTGACGAGAAGAAGAAAAAAAAAAGCAAGAGAAAGATACAAATAAAGTAAATGATGATGTACAATGAAGAAAATTGAAAATGTGGGACGAAAGGTAGGGGGATTGGAGCCCGTGGAGAGAGAGAGTGGCATTGAGAAAAAAATTACAAGAAGGTGTTTTCAAAATATCGACGACGACGACCACAATCAAATTTAGAGAAAATTATTAAGGACGTATAGCAATTAGCTTTTTTTAAAAAAGTACTTGTAAGGGAAAAATTAGCCAAAATCATGATATTAAAATTTGATTATCATAAATCAGATCATTAAGATTTTTTTACAAAAATCGAATATCAATTTTAAAAATAAAAAAAACTCATTTCTCTATCTGTAACTTTTTATTTCTCTCTTCAACTACTACTCTCTCTACTTAAATCTCTGCAAAAACGGAAGCACCGTTTTTTTCTCTCTACAACCATTCCTCTATCTTTCTCTAGCCATTTCTCTCTCTCTCTCTAACACGAAAAGCATCTCTCTATACTCTACTTAAACCAAATCCTCCAGCAAGCTTTCCCGAGGGCAGCATAGATCTGACGCCAAAATCACAAGCTAGTAACATCGTGGACGTTACCTCCAGCTTCCTCGCCCTAACCTGCCACATTTTTACTTTCAGCTTTTAGTGGTCGAAATATACAGACTTGATTTTGGAATATTTTGTACATCGGAGTTGGTGGTAGATTTAAGGTAGAGATAATGATGGATTTAGTTGCGGATTTGAGGTAGTAACGGTATGTTGACTATGGGGGAATCGAATTATACAAATCTAATTTTAAAGTATTTTTGATGAATTATGATATTTAGCACCAGGTGTCACAATGTGAGTCTTAATTAAATGTGAAATTATATTATTCGTGTTTCTCGTTCAATGCTATTTAAATGCCACCTGGACGAATGTGTAATTTACAAGTAATTTAGGACCTAATTAACATATGATATGCGACTAAATATATGATTATGTTTTACAAATTATATCTTGTGTTTGTGATCTAGTGTGATTTATAGTATATGATTGTGACTGTTAAATGTGTGATATCGTGACGATAACCTATTTATTTAAATTATAAGTTACAACACTTTATCGGAGGTCGCCAATCTGACCACCTAATTTTTAAATTGCTATTTGAAATGTTGAGTTGTGAATTTTCCTACTTGAAAATTCCTCTAAACATGTTATACACTGCAAAACATAATTGCTCGTTTTTTTCTTATTAGCACGATAGGTGGGCAATCACTTATGTTATGAGTGAATCTCGTATGATTTTTTATTCTCTTTCATAGGCCTATTTTTAGAAAGTGGGTGTCGTTTTAGAAATTCCAAGTTTCATACTTTTTTCTAGTCAACATTAAGGGTTTGTTTGATAGGCAGGGTGAAAATAAATTACAATCTCATGTTAGTTGGAAAATAAAAATTCACAAAATCCATGGGAATTCGTTTTTCAAAAAAATAAAGAAAATACAGTTTAAAGTGATTGTACCTTGAAATTCGATTTATTTTCACATTGCAATTAAACGGTCAAAGTGGAATTCGTTTTCCTCAAATGTGACATTTTTCATGAAAAATGTGGCTATCAAACAGGGCGTAATAGAATTTCCAAAAATGATTAGACAAGAAACTTTGAAAGCCAAAATTAATACATTCATCTCTTCGACGTCTTCTTTTACAAAGATATGTTGATAAAGATCTTCATTGTTACACGTGTGTCATTTCCTCTTATCTCTTACAAATGTGCACATTGTTATTCTAATGGTGAATTTTTTAACTACTTATCTTTCGTATCGATTGATAGTGGCTTATCGAGATTTTTCGATAAAGAATCCCCCTTCTCGTGATCTCATTGTTTCCTCACCCCCTTACAATTTTGCACATTGTCATTCTTGGTGGTGATATTTTACTACAATATAAAAAAGCCAAAAGGAAATTACAGCTCACATGACACGTGTCGCTTATTCCTATTGTCGACAGAAATGCTTTTAAAAAAAAAAAAATTCACGCATCTCTTCCTCTTCACGCAACCCATCGCATCTTCCATTTTTTTTCTATTTTCACACGCAATTAACTTCATCTTCACCTTCACCAAAACACATATCATAGCTCCCGTTGCTGACATCACAACTTTGACCGACAAGCTACAAATAAGAAACTACCCTATCATTCGATGCTGCCACCACCAACTCCTTCACCTCTCCAGTGTCCCAGCCCAAACAACAACCTCTATCTTATATTCCGTACAACAAAACTTGCTAAATTGCAACCCACCAACACAATACACCAAGTACTACAATTACAAGAAAATGTATAGAAGAATTCATTAATACCAGCTTTATTTATAAGCTCAGCAATTGTTGATCTAACAACAATATGGTGAAATCTATCTCGAATGAATATGGGGAGTTATAGTCTACAACATTTAGCAGAACACAGGGTAAAACATCAAATATATATAAACTCAACCGCGCTGCACGGAGAGATGGATCTCTACACGCAGCGCTGAGGCTGATGTCTGCGCAACGTGGAGAGGTTGTTCTCCGCGCTGTGTGGAAAGAAGAAGAAGAACTCGCGCTGCGCAGGGAATCCCTTCTCTCCTCGCTGCGCGGAGAGATTCTCAATTCTCATAACTACATAAACATAGAATGTGATGCATCCTTTCCTAGATTTAAATCTGGCCATTTCGCAACCCCTTCGGGGGAGGCTGAGTTGGTGGAGCAGGTAAGCACGGAGACCGGAGGTCACGAGTTCGAATCCCCTGCCAACACTTCTTTGGTCGAGTCCGATGCACCAGGCTTGCTTAGTGCAGTTTATCTCTCCTGTGTGGTTTGCATGCTACTGCACATGGAGCGAGGTTTACCCAGTGCGCACTCAGGAGTAGCAGCTGCGGATTCCTATGTCAACAAAAAAAAAAAAACTGGCCATTTTGCACCCCATCGTGCCTCTAATTAGCTTCTTGTTCATTTCTTTGAGCGGAATTTCCGGCGGCGATAGCCCATCCATCGCCGCTTTCATATTCTCCGATTCAAATGAATATAAGTACTTTCAATTTCTTAGTCCCATGGCCTAATGTCAGTGTATGCCATGCATGATGTGCTAAATTTATAAAGTTCGTAGGGAGAAAAGCGATGGTTGAAGGGAAAGACGGCTTCCAATTGGTTGTTTATTTCCTAATGGTTGGCGACGGAAGAGAGAGGAGGCGGAGGAGCTCTAACGGCAGTGCGCGCCGAATTGTTAAGGATTTTACAATGAATTGGCCGCCAAATTTGAGTCCCTTCACTTCCGGACAAGGCTTAAATGCAAAATCAGATGCAATTTTGGAATTTTGATAGTTTGGGTGCAATTTTTTTTTGCTTAATGTTCTTGTTTTTCACTTTTTCTTCCATGGAATTTGGCTTTGATTTTCTACATGATTTGGTAGTGGAGGGGTTTTTCTTTGGTATGATATGATTGACGAGCTTGCATATATGATTATGTATACAATCTTTCTCCGAGCGCGCGAAGACTTCTCTCCTCACATTGCTCGCAAAATTATTATTTTTTCAGGTGCTTTCAAGGATTATATTCACATCCGGGTACTCTCTCCCCAAATTTTGTTCATTTATGATTCTATAAAGTAATTTGCTGTAATTACTGTTAAGATTTATTTTTGACGACCTCAACAATGAAATTGTGGAATTTTTGCACATTTCCCCAAATTTAGTTATTTTTATGTCGGATATTTAGAGTGAACATGATTATATTTTGTTGTTAAATAGAGTAAAGATTGGTTTTTGGGAACCTTAATGATGAAATTGTGGAATTTTTTGCATAATGTGTGGCATTTATTTTACCCGACACTTGCAAAATTGTTTACTTTAATGTTGCCAAATCTTTATATTAGTGCTGCCTTTTAAATTGTATTTTTGTTTAATGTTTTAGTGCAATGTTGGAACTTGGAAATTCAACTAGAAATTGTAGATCTGTTTGTGCTTATTGTTTTTAATGGGCAGTAAAAGTACAAGGGTTCTACTTCTCGATCTTTTGTGGAGCTATCCTGACTTCAAATGAGGATGATTAGATGGGAAATGATTGATTTTTCTGATATTATGGAATTTACATAGTGCGTGGCATTTGTAAAATTTTGTAATCCATGTAATGCATAATGGGAATAGGGTTGGCAACCCGCCTTGCCCCGCCCCGAATGGGACAAAAAAACCCGCCATGAACGGGTTGGCGGGGCGGGGCGAGGGTGCCCGCCCCGCCCCGCCAAGAATTAAAAATTAAAAATCCCGCCCCGCCCCGCCAAGAATTAAAATTTTTATTTAATAAACTATTATTAAAAAAAAAAATTTAAACGGGGCGGGATATGCGCCCCGAACCTGCCCCGCCCCAACTAGGGGGGGGGGGCGGGGAAGTCGCCTGTCCCGCCCCGAACTCGCCCCGTTGCCATCTTTAAATGGGAATGATGTTATGGGTTCACTTCTAATGGATTTTGTTTGTTACAATTTTCATCTGTCAGCCTTGCCCTGAAAATAATTTTTTGTTTTACTTTATTTCAACTGTTGTGGTAATGTCTAGTCGTTATACGCTTAATCACTATAGTTTAATTAAGTTCACTTATGATTTCTATTGCGTACACTATTTCTTTCTATGCTTTCTCGTACCATTTGTGTCAATTTCTCTCTCTCAGTTGACACTCCCTCAAATAAATCTATGGAAATAAGTAAAGAAAGATTCTGAATAACCAAATCACTTTGTTGGTGTATGTACAAATTCTTATCCTCGTCGTGAAAAGATTAAGGTTGCTTTGCATTCTATGTTTCCCTGTATTAACTTCAAAATTCAAACAAAGCAATGTCAAGGTCTTGGGTAACGAGCCACATTTTTTTCTTGGTGATTTGGGAGAAGGATAGCTCTTCTGAAAAAATATGATTGTCTTACCTGTCAAGGACTAAGAATTTGGTGGATGTTGAGAAAAAATCGGGCGTGGTGCCAATTTATAAATCAATTCAGTTTTGCCCCAATAGCAGAAAATATTTCACGTATTGACATGTCTTATTCTTTAGTTTTAAAATTATTGCTTACCAAGAAAATCTTTCGTGTTACATCATTGCTAATTCGAAGCGTAGAGTGGCAATCACTGGATTACTGCACAATTCAAAGTACCATAGGAGATGGTTTTCGAACTCGTGCTTCCCTGATATACTATTAACAGTTTTCTAGTTACATCACACACATGCTAAGGTAACTCGTTAACTCCTTATATTCAAATTATCACAGCTCATGTTAAGGGTTAGAATAAGATTTAATAGTACAAGATGAAGATTTACAGAGAAATTATTTCCTAAGTGAAGAATTGATCATATTACATTTTTAGTTCGTCTTTTGCTTCCAGGCACATGTTATTTTTATTTTTCTTTCTATGATAATCCCGCCCGTTTAATTCTATAGTTCAATAGCTTCCATCAATTAGCAAGAACACATTCCATTAAATACCTCATTGTTCATATCGACTCTAATTTGGTTTACACCTATGCTGCAGATTGGCAAATTTTAAGTGGGATATCTCATGGCTTCCTTTTGTGCCATTGTGAAAAATCGTGGTTTGAACTCAGCTTCATCATATGGTTACTAGCACACTGAGTATATTAGATTTATTGAGGTAAGCATTGTTTCTAAAATTGTAGTGCATCTGGGATCTGCCTTTATGGATCATTTGCTCAATGAGTCATTTGAACAAATGAGGAAACTTCAGGAATACAAGGCAAGTAAACAACCACACTCTTACTGAGTTTAGCGAGAATGGATGGTGACATATACAGTGGTCATTGAAGTTTTTAAGCATCTGGTAATTTGATTGAAGCTTTAAATAATATGCACAACTGAGTTTACATACCATCAATTTATATATATTAAAGTGCTTGGATTTCCAGATCATGCTTTCAATTGGACCCGAGATGATGAGATTATAATTCTCATATAGATACAAGATGTATGTTTATTAGAATATGATTTTGTTTTGAATTTTTAATTAAAATCTTGCAAAATGGTCTTTACAACCGTGATTTTGTTTGGAAGTTTGTTTTGATTGATATGAAAACTGTATAGTATAATTGAAATTGTTGTTGCTGGCATGACAATGACATAATCGTGATTTCTTTCGTTAATTTTTGAGTTGTTGCTATTTTGCAGGCACATGGAGCCTCGATCGTTCTTAGTTTCAGTGAAAATTATATCCTTGAAAACTTTAACACCTTACTTAGATGGAATAGTACACAAATTGCTTCAACTTCTATTGCAGGTGAGGAAGAATATAAAATATTTTTGTAAAAATATCCAAGGAAGTTTATGCCTATTTGTTGAACACACAACCATATTTCTTCAATAAACTACTTTTGTTATATAAATTTCAAAATTCCAAACAAATTGTGCAAGAGGTTGCCCAAAGTGCTTTAGCTTCAGTTGCCGATTCATGTTAGGTACACCATTACGTAATTATTAAGTTCTATTTTTATTTTATTTTGTTTTGCTTGTATACTGAGTCTGTTAGACTATATTTACAGCAACACTTTTAGATAATATAATGCAATTACGCCGTACTTTAAAAACTATCTCGATGGATGCTATCGACAAGTCTAATTGCATGCTTCATGTCAAAGCCATGTAATGCATTAGGACGATTGGAAATGAGAACTTCAAAAAGGATACCAAGCAAGTAATTTAACATAGTGCTTCTTATTACTTGATAATCAATTGTTTGTTTGTTGATTTCTTTTAGCTCTTATCTCAATCTTTTATTCTTTATAAACAAGATATTCATTTTTTTTTAACTAGCTTAAGAATATTTTGATGTTTACAAACGAATTTCTCAAAAAATTACATGCACTTAATATTAACATTAACCAATTAACGTACAACGCACGTTCACCGCACTAGTCTTTATTATAAGAAACAAAGCATGTTATTCATGAAAAAAATTGCACCCGAATATTGTAGTATGTGTTTTTATTGATTTCTTCCTCGTGTTTATAGGACTTTTGATCATTTTGTATCGAGTGACGGGTGGCGCAACCTTTGGAGATAGATTTTCTACAAAATGCCTCTTCGTGTGCAAATTGGTAAAGCTGAACAACCCCAATTAAAATATGTAAGATTTTTTTTTATTAGATACATATGTGATTTATTTGGAATTCTAGAATGAAATAGATAGTTTAGATTGGCTAATATTTTGTTTTAATGGTTGAACATATGTTTAGATTTAAGACAATAAGAGTCGGCTCAAATATTTACTCATTCTCCTGATTTTCTTCAATTACAAGTTTACGGGGTTAAAGAAAATAAAATAATAAATCGTAAATGAGGGTTATGCAAATCTGGTTCTTGGCGAAATTTTAACGAGGTCTTTTTATAAATAATAAAAAAAATACTATAACTCAATAAACTATCGCCAACAAAAATTCTATTAGGGTCCGTTTGATTGGAATGGTGGAAAATGGGTGGAAAGAAAATGAATTCTAGGGAAAGTAATTGCCTAGAACTTGTTTTCAAGGGAATTGTTAATTAGTGTGTTTGC
>CAIGRP010105299.1:0-22656 GCA_903798385.1 Fraxinus cuspidata | reverse complement strand
GGTTATTAGCTCTTCTTGCTAAATGCTCAAATCCTAAAAAAATGACAATTTTAGCAGAAAAGATTGCTTCTCTTGCTGAAATTACTTCAAAATCCTCAGTTCAAGATTCTTCTGAAACCAGGTTGCAATGGAATTAATTTTGACGAATCTCTTCATGATAAAATTCAAAAGACCAAATGACTAAATGAACGAAGTTATCTTGATGAATTTAGAGAGTACCGAGTTCATTATTCAAAAATGATACTTTTCAAGATTTGCCAGCTCAAATGAATGTTTCCATCAGACAAAAGGAATCAACAGCTTTATTAAAGAAAGCATCTTCTTTATTAAAGCTACTTTTGTCAAATCAAGCTTTCGGCAAAAAGAAGATTCCCACTTTTTGGAAAGTGGTTGACATCTACTGCTCAATCAAAGCTTCAATCAACTATTAAAGATTCCCTTAATTGTACTTTTTCTTTGTATAAATTCAATGTTTTACTTTCAATGGAATCAGAGTTTAGACGGAAGATAAACCTCTCACTGTAAGTTCAATATTCTCTTTGTAATTCTACCATAATTTATAAATTTCTTGTTCTTTATCAAAGAATTTCTTCAAACATTTGAATTTGTTTGATTACATATTAAGTATTTTGTTCCGAAAAATTTATATATATATATATATATATATATATATATGGTTAAAAAGTTAATAAAAGTTGTAGGTCCCATTAATTTTGTGTTAAAAATTAGTTTTAATAACTAAGGATAAAATATGGACTTTATAATTACGATACATACAGTATTATAAAATATGATTAAAATATTTGTAAAACTATACTTCGGTTTCAGGTTTGACCGAACTCTAAAACTTTGAGAAATTCATAAATCCTGAAGCAACTTCATACTTGGCATAGCTAGGAAACCTTGATCATGAAGTTCACATATCTTGAATGAAAAATATAGCAATATTTTATAAACAATCATGTACATATGAAAAATAATCAGACTGATGACTTGTTATAAAATTAAAGAGAAAAACAAGAATAAGAGGGAATAAGAGAAAGGTAAAAAGACTCGGTAATCTTATGTATATTTTATTGAGAATCGGAATCCTATATTTATACGTAAGAATTAGGAATGTAGTGGTACAATAGTAATATTAATTAGGATCTTGAGGATACAATAGTCATTCAATAATTAATATTTAACTTACAATCCAAACCAATTTATTTATAAGGAATCATTGTTGCTACTCTCATAAGATTCAAAATAGTTGTTGTTGACCCAAAAAAATGTACTTATGACGTGGCCGACATATAACAATGCCACTCACATCCATGCAAGTTGAATTTCTGCACCCTTGGATAAACTGTTAGCCACACGTGGCCTTCTTCGATGGGGGTGGAGTTGGTCACATGCACTCCGACAGTCAAGTTAGTTGAAGATAGGTTTTAGAGTGTGGGAGAACTATGAACATGAGCCTCCAATAAGTAAAAATGGGGGTCGGCTTGGGGGTGGATGGTTAAAAATGTGTGTAGCAAGATATAGATTTGAGAGTCTAAACTTGCATTACCTTTGAATAACACTGAGTGTGAGCTTTTATACTTTAGCGAAAATGAATGAGGATGTCCTCTCTTATCATGTACATCAATCAATCACAGTTTTAAATGCTAAGACCATTTTTGTAATTCTCAAGCCTAGCTTGAGCTTTTAGACTTGACCAATTAGGATGACGGTGGCGGTAAGGTAGCAAGTTGTCTTGTCAACCATGTAGTACAAGATTCGTCCATGATCTTGTTACTGCCTCGTTCCATACCGGGTCTTCCAATGGAGTTCGTGCGTAACAGATTCGGCCCAATTCTTTCTATATAAGAGAAAGAGAGTCGCCTATACTTGAGACGGATTGCCCCCACATAATGGGACCGTCCCATGCTAGCGTGTAATGCGCGGAACCCCCGAACTGCTTACCACGTAGGTCAGTTTGGGGGCCACATATGGGTCCAAGTTTGGCGAAGCGTAACAGTTGTGTTTTTTTATTACTCAGACTTCAATTGTCATGATAAAGCTTGAATTATTAGTTAGTAATTAATCTAAGTAATTTAGGTCATTAATTTAAATTTTAAAGTCTCTGGCATGTTGTTTGACTCTTTAGATTATAAAATATAATATTTACATCTAATGTCTTGTTTTGACTATAGATTCATTAATTTGATCAATGTTATTTTATTTTATTTTATTTATTTATTTTTGTCAATTCTTAGAACACGAGCATTTTTCTGATAATGTTGTTCACGGTGGAGATTACACAAGGGTTATTGAGGCAAAATTCTCTTGCCCTTTTGGTTGTATTTTGGAATACCCCCTTATCTTTTCAGTTGGCGTAAAATTCTTATATGATCTTTGAAGTGTGGAAGACCCCGTGACGGACAACCTTGTTAATGTTGTTGTTAAATCCACTTATAGAAGGCCAAAATGAATAATTTAATATTGGATAATTGATGGAAAACTCTCTACTGTCACCTCTATTGCAGAATACCCCCTATCCTTTTAGATTGATGAAAAATCCCCTAAATGACCTTTTAAATAAGAAATACAACATTTTATTTTATTTTCTCAATAGTCTTGTAAATGATGAATATACCACCCCTTTAAATAAAACAAAATAAAAAAAAAAGAAAAAATAAAGTGTTGATTGCAATAGTAATCACAAAATTTTCAAAAAAGTATAAATGTGTAAAAAATAACTACTTAAAATTAATAACAAAATCTATTTCTCTCTCACCTACTTTATCTTTCTCCTACCCCCAATAACTAACGGATCAATTACATCTATATTGATCCCCAGAATGACCACAAGGCACGGATGAAGCTCCACTATGTCAACCTCACTGATGTCCCATCCCCGTCGCTAGCTTGTTACCATCCAGCCTGATGAGGTTTACGACTTTGTTGTACAATCCTATGTCGCGGTTTCATTTGAGATTTCGGACTACACAGCCAACGCAATGGCTACCGGGCATCTTCGTCTTCTGGAGGCAGTTCAGTCCTACATATATATACCTCTAGAAGATCCCATATTCGGTATTACCTAGCGGGTTCGTCTGAGATGTTCGGATCAACTCCTCCACCACAAATGGGAGAGAGAGAATTTTTTAATTAATTATTTGTGACTCATTTATATTTAAAAAAATATATATAAGATTACTATTACAATTTATTCTTTCTTTCCTTTTTCTATTTAAAAATGAGGGTATATTCATCATTTCACAAGGATTTATTGAGAAAACAAAAGAAAAATGTCTTATTTCGCACTTAAAAGTTCATTTAGGGATTTTTCGTCAATCTCAAATTATATGTGGTATTCCGTAATAGAGGCAAATGTTAGTGTAATTTTGCGCCAATTATCCAATTTTAAAATTATTTATTTTTGTCATCTTCAATTGGATTTTACGACAGCATTAACGGGGATGGACTGTAGGAGGTCCTCTGCACCTCAAAGATGATATGGGGAAAGTTTTTGCCAATTTGAAATGATTGGGGGTATTCCGCAATAGGGGTAAAGGTTGAGGGGTTTGTGCCAATAACATATTCTATAAGCATGTAATATATAGACTAACATATTAGGAAAAAGTAATGTTGGTATGACATCGTTCAAATATTATTAAAGGCTTTGAAAGACCTATTATTAGTTTACAAAGGTTACAAAATTGATTATCGAAAGTTCTATTTTATGCAGTCATATGGCTTCTTTATATATATATATATATATGTTATAACAATTAAAGCGAATACTATATTAACCAAAAGTTCAAATATCCCGAAGATTTCATCATTTGTCGTGACCGGTTAGCTTGTCCCAATTTAATAATGATGCAAGAATTATTAAACGCTCTCATGTACTTCTTGTTCTCAAAGTTGAGATTGGTTATTAAATAAAATAGTCACTACATAAAATAAAATGATTGGTTATTAAATAAAATAGTCACTAGATAAAGTTGAGATTGAATATTATGCTTTTCTGGAGCGTATTAAGGGTGAACATCATGAGTTCACTCACCCTTCATGTTAAATATTTAGATAATCATTATGATTTTACTAGATACATCGACTACGTGATTACACTGTGTTTATTGTATATTTGCAATCTGACATTTACTAGATTACTTAATCAAATATTTTTATTATGAGCTTAAATTTTTTTAACTGGTAAAACTTTATATCTTGATTAATGCTAGTAGGTCTATATCCAAAAATTATTAATGATTTTTATATGTTGATTAGGATAATAATGAATACATGGTTTAGGAAAATCAATTATTGAATGCTTTCCAGTTATTCGCTATGCCATTAATCGTGAGAATATTATTTTTGTGTTGAGTAAAAATGTTATTTTACTTGCAATAGTATTTGTATGCATAATGCCAACTTTTATCATGTGATATTCCGTTATAATCAGCTTATGGTCACATGCCATACGTTTTCGATCTAAAGATTTTTTGACCAGTGCAATGAATATAGTTGTTCCACCAAAGCACACTAAGATGGACATTAAAGAATTAATGAATGTTGAATTTGAGTAAGGGACAGAAGCAGTGGCGGACCCAGCACCCGTCGAGGAGGGGCGACCGCGCGTGCTGGGATCTGCTGGAACAGTGGAAGGGAGAAGGAAGGAGGCCATCGGACCGCCCAATGGCATGAGAAGTTGAAGCCGTGAAGGAGATGAGATGAAGGTTTGGTTGGGCCTTTTTGTTTTGTAGTGGGCTTTTATTCTGGGCCTTTTTATTTTAAAAATAATCAGGATTCCATTGACCAAAATTCAAATACCAATTCCATTGTCAATTATTCTCATTTCCCATTTCCAAATTCCAAACCCTTTCCCTTAAATTGCGTTAAGGATATCCCGGTTGCCATTGGGAATTTTTGTGCCCCACCTGTTGTCGACGCCATTTCTCCACTACTGATTATGACCGTGAGCTTCTCTTTTTTCCTTTTTCCTTTTTTCCTTTTTTCCTTTCTGCGTTTTTGTTTTTATTTTGAATGTCAACTGTGCTTGATTTTGCACTTGGGTCCTGATTGAATCGATAACCATCTGGGTTTTCAAGTTATATAGTTATTGGGTTTTTTGAATTTTGGGTTTTTTTTTAATGTATATAGGAATAACAGTTGAATAAGAAGGGTTTGGTTATAGTTACAGAATAAAGAATGTTTTAGAAGAGAAAGAGAGATGTTTTATTCGCAATTCATATTGACAAAAAGGGGGCCGATGGGGACCTTATGGATAGCGGCGCATTTGGAGCGGAAGCTATGAAAGAATCTGGTAAAATTTTAATCTTTCTCATTGTAAATGTGGCAAGATAGTTCTTTTTGTATGAATGTCAACGGACTAAAAAAAATCCGATTGTGGTACAAAGAACTGGAGAAAAGAAAAAGAAAATGCAGTTTGTGAGTAATGTGAATGAAAATACGAACAAGTGTCCGTCCTCTATTCCTTAAGTATCATGTGTTGAGCTACATTTTGTGGATTCAAATTGGTGTTCGGAATTAGTTTCTAAATCAGTATATATAAACGATCTTGTTATTGTGGTTGCTGACTGTCGACAACGGTCAACGCGGTCAACGGCCGCCCTAGCTCAACATTTTTTCTGGATCCGCCACTGGACAGAAGGGGTGTGGGGGCATGGTGGGGCAAGTGACCCACCAACATTTTGATTTTCTTTTTCATTTTTTGAAACTTGTTTATTTTTTGAGACGAAATAGTGATTTAAGATGAAGTGCAGTAAATTTAATGAGTAGTTTTATTTATTAAGTAATCCACCATTTCTTGATTAAGCTTAAAAATTGTTCAATAACTTGTTCAAAATGTATGTTGAGACCTATTTTTTAAGAGATCCACTTGTTAAGAAACTTTTAATTATCATATTGATCCAATCTAATTTAACAAATTCGTTTTTAAAATATCCATAACACAGTTGAGATATGCCTTCATTTGTCCAATATTGTCTAATGCAACACCACCTATAGCTCAAAATATTGGTTTCATCGAAAATTCTAGATAATCTTGGTGTAGATTCTCCGTGGTTTTTATCTCTTACATTCTACTAAATTCTTTTTAATCTAAGCGAAAATTCTACTAGAGGCTAGAGGTTTCTTACTCAAAGAATCTTGGCTCAGCTTAGTTGAATCGTCATAATTTTATTATTGTATTGTTGTAGAACAATGATTGGACAATCGAATCTGCCTACAGATATGTAAATCTTACCTACCATTCTTAAAAATACCACTTTCATCATCTATCCGTTTTATAAAGGGAAAACATTATTCATCTACTATGCATAATTCATGTTGTTGTCTTAGTTCAAAATAAAGATAACTTTGTTCATGTGCTCTACATAATTTATGCTGCTACCTTAGTTCAAACTCAAGATAGCTCTGTTACGTATTCATAAAAGAATTGACTTGTGTCATAGATCAATGACTAAAGAAGGAAAAAGAAACAAAATAAGTCGGTCAACTTAAGTTATTTTGTTTCTAAAAATTAAAAGGTAAACCAGATTGAGACGACGATAACTTATAATTTCGAATTATTATTTTCTTTAACCAAAATTCAAAATGATGGAGAAAATGGGTTTGGATTACATTTATAGTTTGTTTCATTGTATTAAATTGATTTAGAATGGGTTTGGAATAATTATGCATTCACAACATTTTTGGAAATTTGATTGTGTTCCACTAATTCAAAATGTCTCTATCCGCCACTAATTTGAATCCCTTCCTAGGATGATATATTGCATCATGGTTTGTCGATTTTTATTATGATGTAAGTGTTTGTTTGATTGAGCCCATTTTTCATGGAAAACGGAAAAGTTTTTTTATTTCCACCCCAATTGTAGTGTTTGATAAGCTTTTTTTTCCTTAGAATTTTTTTCCTCCCCCAGCCCCCACGCGCCCATTTTCTAGCCAATTGAGGAATTTGTTTTCTTTAGGTTTTGGTGGGAATCTATTTTTTAGCTTTTTTTTTTTTTAATTGAAAAATATTCTAAACACAATGGTAAAAAAAATTATCACATTTATTGATAATTTTCATGTAAAACAAATACAAACGAATGATATTCGGTATGGTTTTAAAAAAAAAAAAATTTTTTTTTGGCAATTGGAACAAATGCTAAACCCAATGATAGAAAAACTTATCATTTTAATGGATAATTTTCATGAAAAATAAAGTCAAACGGACACTAAACTTTCAACATTTTTTAGGTGGAAAATTATACCAATCAAACACAATTAATTACAATTCCCAGTAAAACAATTTCTCGACAATTCAATTCCCTGGAATTCATTTTCTTTCCACTTATTTTCCACATTTACAATCAAATAGACCCTAATTGTTTTCTCCACGTTAGAGGGGAAAATTATTTAGCACTTGGTAAAAATAAATGAAATGCATCATTATTATGTTAACTAGATTATCACATGATATAATGCAAACATGAAGTTCGCAAACGTCGACGTATTTATTGACCAAATATAGTTATGACATCTCATATACCAGCTTAAAATGCTCAAGTGAATTAGTTTCCTTTGGGGACAATCCACTAGCATTTTATTTGGTAAATTTATGACATGTCTAGAGCGTGATGGTAATTGATCTCAAAGACAAATATTCCTAAAATAAAAGGAGGGTAAATGATTATGATGATCCAATTAAGGTGGGTAGTCCTAGAGAGCACACAGACATAAATAATTAGAGAAACTCCTAAAATAGTTTAGGTACTTGAAATTAGTGAAATATGTTGGCAAATAATAATATTACCATGCAATAATTTATGAATAAACAGATGGGCAAAATACCGATTTGCAAAAATGAACGAAATAGAATGATAATAGTCGATGCAAGAGTTCGACTCTTTTTACTAAAGATGATAATGTCCCGCGCTAGTGCTGACAGTCTTTAGTACTCGTCTTTCAAAATACAACGTATCAGCTTGTAATAGTAGTAATCCAAATTACAAGACTCGACGAACTTACTAATGTTTTTTATCTTTCTAAAATTGGAGGACAAAAATAATATTCGAGAATGAAATGCACAATATGAAATAATGTAGGATGAAAAGATTATATTTTGCAATAGAGAAAATCAGGAAAAATTTTGGAATGAATAAAATTCGAAGTATGAGGACCTTTATATAGAAGTTGAAAAGTTGTGTCCAAAAGACACAACAGTCGAAATTCATTTGGACAGGCAGTTCAACTGTCAACTACCAATTTCTAGAAAACACTGTGTGTCGAGTACAGAAAATTCAGGGAAAAATAAAATAATATTATTCAAATATTATTTTGCCAAAAAATATATATACCAATTTGGCCCAAGCCCACGACCCATGCCGTGCCGACTGGTCGGACAGACGGTGGCAACAGCTCGTGCATGTGGGCTTTCGCTCAACCTACAGCATGTAGGTCATCTCCCCTTCAAAGACTATGGTACCTCTTGGGGCCTAAACCCAACTCCCAAATTTGAGCAATATAAAGTGGATTATATTGTTCTAGTTTTCCTATGTGGATTGTCATTTTCTAAATTTTCACCAATTTTTATTCCCAATTTATTTCAAATTCAAATTGTCATCTTTTGGCTTTAATTTATCATTCACCTTAAATTAGTTTTGAGAAATAAATATATTATATTAATCGACTCATGGAGTAGAACACTCGGCCAAAGAAATCTTTTGTCCAACTTGAATGGAAATTAATACAATAGGCCATGCAGACCCTATAGAGATATCAGTCGGAATGTTATTGCATCCGAATAGGTACCTAATTAGTTTGAACCTTCCGTAGTAAAATACTATCGGATTTACTTGGCTGATTAGTGAACACGGTGTCTTGAACTGTCAGTAGAAAGTGTAAACTAAGACAATAGTATCAACACAATAACCTCCCTAACATTTTGAGTTCTCACTGTTGTGTTTATTTTAGCCCTAAACAACTATTGGATTTTATAAGTGTTTTAGAGAATTCAAGCTTTTGAAACATTCTCATAGAAGCATTCCCACTTCACACTTGTATGAGTGATCTCCTATTAAAAGTACTTGGCATACCCCCATTTACATAGTACAAGACACATAAATCATTAAAAGTATTACTTCACCTTAAACTTTTTGCAAGTAACACTTTCTTATCGTAGGAATGGGTAGGAGTTAACTTTGAAGTACTCTTTTGAATATTCAAAACTTAGTTGTCCCATTGAACTAAGATTTTGGAGTCTCTAGTCACCAATGTTGGGTTACCATTGCAAAGATCCTTGCGTAGTAGGCTTTAAGTCAATTTCTTTTGATAGGTAGTGTACTTGATCTCTTGGTAAGCCTTTGGTAAGCGGATCTACTAGATTTTACATAATCTATGAAAATAAAATAATTTGAGATCAACTGCTTATTGTATTATGTTTTCAACGAATATGATGAAACTTGCCATTATACATACTACTTTGTGCTCTACCAATAGCCGACTGACTATCACAATACACATTAATTGTAGGCACAAGTTTAAGCAAACATAGAATATCCTCTAAAAAATTATGAAGCCATTTTGCTTCCTCTTCAGCTTTATCTAAAGCTATGAACTCGGATTCTATTGTAAATCGAGCTATACATGTGTGTTTAGAGGATTTACAAGATACAATCGCACCACCTATAGTAAAAACATACCCATTAGTAGATTTTGAGTCTTTTGTATTTGATATCCAATTAGCATCAATGTATCCTTCTAATATAGCTGGATATCTAGTATAATGTAATCCAATATTTTTTAGGTATATCGTAGATATCTAATAACCATTACTAGTGCCTTCCAATGATCATTATTTGGGTTACATGTAAATCTACTAAGCTTGTTCACTGCATACGCAATATTTGGATGAGTGCAGTTTTTAATATACATTAAACTGCTTATTATCCGAGAGTACTCCAATTGAGATATGGGTATGGCTTTATGTATATGAAACTTCATATTCTCAATATGGTGAAATTGGGATATAACAAGTCCCTCAGATGTTTTAAGAATTTGAAATATCATATCTGCAATACCCATGTCTTTCATGTCAAAATATTTTGTCAACATTTTCTTGGTAGTTGTTATGATATCACAATTACGACACATAATTAGCATATCATCAATATATAGACATATGATTACATATGCATTAGGTGTGGTTTTAATATAAACACATTTATCACGCTCATTAATCTTAAAACAATTTGACAACATAGTTTTATCGAATTTTGCATAACATTGTTTTGACACTTGTTTTAGTCTGTATATCGACTTAACTAAGCTTACATATATTTTTCTCATGTCCAAGTGCAATGAACCATTCGGGTTGTTCCATATAAATTTATTCTTCTAGCTACCAATTAAAAAAAATTGTTTTGACGTCCATCTGATAGATTTTCAAATTATGCAATGTTATGATTGCAATTATTACTTTAATAGATGTTATCATTGTCACATGCGAGTATGTATCGAAAAAATCAAGACATTTTTTTTGTTCGAATCCTTTAGCTACCAATATGGTCTTATATTTATAACCGATTCACCAGTCTTTAATTTTCGTTTGAAAATCCATTTACAACCTAACGACTTGTTATTAGGTGGGAGATGTGCCAACTCCCGGTATGATTCTGCATAATAGAATCAATGTTATTATTGATAATTCTTTTCGAATGGAGCTTCTGGACTCTGCTTCATATGTTCATTTTCTAATAAATAAGTTGAAAATTTTGGAACAAAAGATGTAGAAGTTTTGATCCTTTTACTACGTCTTAGTTCTTTATCACTTTGATAATTACCAATTACAGTATCATAAATTTGTTTTTAAGAACTTATCTCTTTCTAATGCTTACAAGGAAAAATTTCCTCATAAAATACAACATGATTTAATGATAATATTTTCATGTACATCCAAAATATCAGACTTATGTACGAGAAACCAATAAGCAATACTATTATCAACATATCTAATGAATATGTAATTGACGGTTTTAAGTCCTATTTTAACTTGTTTAGGCTTTGGTACTTCTACCTTAACCAAACACTCCCACACTTTTAAGTATTTGTACGAATGTTTATGACATTTTCATAACTCATAAGGAGTTTCGTTCCTATTTTTGTGTGGTTTTTTATTTAGAATGTGGTTAGCTGAGAGAATTGCTTCCCACTATAAATTTTAAGGTAAACCAGAACTAATCAACATATTGTTCATCATTTCTTTCAGGGTACGATTTTTGTATTCTGCAATACCATTCGACTGATGTGAATAAGGAGCTGTAGTTTGATGAATANAACAAATTTTGAGGTAAACTAGAACTAATCAACATCGCCTTTATCATTTCTTTTAGAGTACAATTTTTGTGTTTCGCACTACCGTTTGACTGAGGAAAATAAGGAGTTATAGTTTGATAAATAATCCAGAATCTGAATAAAATTCTTCAAACGGTGCTCCATATTCTTCACCTCTGTCACTACGAACAACTTTTATTCGTTTGTTAAGTTGATTCTCAATGTCATTCTTGTACTACTTAAATGTATCTAAGGTCTCATCTTTACTCCTTAGCAAATAGACATAACAATATATTGTGCAATCATCTATAAAAATAATAAAATAATTTTTACATTCTCTAGTATTTACAAACTTTAAATCAAAAATATCACTGCGAATTAGCTCTAGAGAATTCAAGTTTCTTTCAACTAAATGAAACGATATTTTAGCTAATTTAGCATCTACACATGTTTCGCACCGATGATTTTGATCAAATGAAATAGAAGGCAATAAATTTATACTTACAAATTTACGTAAAGTATTAACATTAACATGTACTAACCTATCGTGCCATAAATTAGAAGACTCAATCAAGTAAGTAAAAGACTTATTTTTATTATATCAAAATTACAAAGTACATTCATTACATTCATTTTGAATAGCCCATTTGCTAAGTACTCCTATACCCACAAACATGCCATTTTTGGTGAGTATAAACTTGTCACACTCAAATACTAGCCTAAACCCATTTTTGCTTAATAAAACTCCAGATACCAAGTTTTTGTAAATATCTGGAACATACAGCACGTCGATGAGTGTTACTTCTTTTTCCAATGTCATCTTTAACACTACTTTATCAAGACCAACAGCTTTTGATGTTGCCGAGTTACCCAAGAATAGTTGTCATCCATTGATAGGAGTGTAAGATGAAAATGTCTCCTTATCAGCACAAACGTGACGGGTAGCGCCAGTATCAACGAACCATTCTCTCGGATTGTCAACCATGTTTGCTTAAAATACTACATCTCCTTATCAGTACAAACGTGGCAAGTAGCACCAGTGTCAACGAACCATTCTCTCATATTATCCACCATATTTGCTTCAAGTACATAGTTGAGAGCATTAGTTTAGACACGCTATTAGACAATTTGTCTTTCTCGGTCAAGTGTCTTTGTCCTTTTTGTTTTCCTTTTCTGTCAGTGGTCCTTTGAGATGTGACTAGACTTACCACAGTTATAACAATCTCCTTTGAATTTCTTGGCATTGCTCTTTTGCTTGCCATTACCCGAGTACTTCCTTTTTCTTCCTGGTATTTGGCTCCACCGAATTGACTTTATTCTCCATTTGCAGCTTTCTAGATTTCTTTTCAAAATTTTAATTATCTTCCTCAATTCTAAATCTTACAATCAAATTTTCAAGTCTCATTTCCTTGCATTTATGATTCAGGTAGCTCTTGAAATCTTTTCATATTGGTAGTAATTTTTCGATAATCGAAGCAACCTAAAACGACTCATAGAGCTTCATACCTTCTTCATGTATATCGTGCAAGATGATTTGTAGCTCTTGGACATGATTCGTCACTGTTTTAGAATTTATCATTTTAAAGTTCAGGAATATGCCTACAACAAATTTCGTCAATTTGGCATCTTCCATTTTGTACTTCTTTCTCAATGATTCCCACAATAATTTAGCTATATTGACCGAACCGTATATGTTATATAATGTGTTCTCAAGGCAATTGAGAAAGTAGTTCCTGAGCAAGAAATCACTATGACTCCATGCATCGAATCTTGCTCGTTTTTAGCATATGTTTCTTTTGGGTGGTAAACAATTCAGATGTGCATACGCCAACCAAATTTTCTTGGGTTTAACATTTCGGTATCCAAACTTCCATCCTTCATTCTACGGAGACCTTTTCTCATGCAATTTTCAAAAAAGGACGACAAATCATAAGTAAAGTAGTATCATCAAAATGGTATTGAAACGATAATGAATTGTCGTCATTTTAATAAAATTGCTCAAGAAAAGGTCTCAATGGAATGAAGACGGAAGTTTGGTCCCTTAAACGCATGAGGACGGCTCCATATGTTGCACACGTGCTTGTACGTTTTTTAGTATAATGACTTATATGTCAGTTTATTGGTCAATAAGGACTTTAATTTAGTTATGAAAATCAGTGAAGTAGTATTTTTCGTACATGAACGACATTAATATAGTTTTGTATTTTAGGAATGATTTCAATGTCGTTATGTGAGTCAGTGCAATTTTTGTATTGGAACAACATCTATATCGTTTTGTGTTTAGATATGTGAATCAATGCAATTTTTGTAATGGAACGAAATCAATATTGTTGTCTCATGAATGATTTCAATTTGTTATATGAATTAGTGCGTTTCTCATATTGGAACGACATCAACATCATTTTGTGTTTTATGAATGAAGTCTATGTCATTACGTGAAGTAGTAGTTATATTTTGTTATAACAACCTAAATTTCACTTTATTTTTTTGGAACGATATCAGTATCCTAGACATGTATGATATTTATACTTAAAAAATTTAATAGCATGAAAATATATAAACTTCAATTTAATTCAATATCTTCAAATCATCAAGTTGCAAATGCACTCACTAGCCAAAATCTAAGTAGCTACACAACATCCTTAAAACATCAAGAAGTCTACACAACATCGTCAAAACATTAAATACTATAGACAAACAAAACAAAGTAGCTACAGAACGTTTTCAAAACATCAAATGAAATTGCAAAAATCAATCTAAGGCTCAAAGTCCCGTACCAACTTAAAAATGAATTGTACATGTCTCCCTGAGTAATCTTTCCCCCACCTTTTTTTGAAGGGCTATGAGCCTGACCATGAAATGAATCCATCTGACACTGCTGTTGTTGGTTCTCCATGCCAGTATTTGGGACTGAACTGCATACGTTATTATATTAATTGAATGTTAAAGTAGATTCTCTGTAGATAGGTAACTAGAAATTTCCTTCAAGAGAAACAATACGATGTTGACTCAGCGAAAAATAGTAAATTATATGGGATACTGGATTAGAAATTTGTTCACAATAGCTTTAACAATTATAAAAAGAATATGTTGCAAAAAACAATGATCATACAAGACGTACCATATGAAATTCTCTATTTAAGCTCATCGATATCAAGATCATTTGCAAATATAATCTGCACCTGCTGAAGTATATCAAATGTGTGGTTCCACACTTGGTCCAGATATGAAGAAGGGAGCATCAAGGCAATGTATAAATAGACCATGTTTACTACGTGCAAATCTCTTCATTCCATTTTTACTGACTTTCAGTAATGACAGATGTCTACTGTCTTCGAGGATCCACTAATACAAAGCCAATAGTTAAGGGACATAACCTATAGTTTGATAGTCAGAACCAGATAAAGGTCCTGATTTTTGCTAGAAACTGCAAAAAACTTGTGTTGCAATAGCTCCAATATGCAACTACAAAGTCGGAAAATAGGATTATATTTGCAAATGAAAGCAATTGCAACTAATAATATGATGACTATACTTGATGCAAGAAAAACTGTACACAAACTGATGATACCAAGGATGTTTAAATAGGAAAATTGAAACTCCTCCATTTTCTTTCTTTCTTTTCATTTCTACATTTCTATTTATCTATTAGCAGTGGATCATGTACACGCACATACAATTTTTTTAGCTGTCACTCGTAGATCTTCATTTTTATCATTCTTCTCAAATACATTTATAGTTCACGCTTGAAAAGAGCAGAATTTGATTTTTAAATACGAATTTGATTTTCAAAACAAAGTTCAAAGTTCAAATACTAATACAAAAGCAAATAAAATCAAGAATCACCTTTCCAGAACATCTCACAAGAAAAATTCAAGGACATCATCTTCATCCGTCCTCTAATTCTTTACAAATGAATTTCATTTTGCGAATAACAATCGCAGCCAACTAGGAGCACCATCTATGCCCTCAACAAATACTTGAAAAAATATTTTAATGTACAAAGTGCACAAGTTCAATTATTATACACAATTTAGTAAACGAGAAATTTTTTTCTATTATACACAAGTGCAAAAAGAAATGGTATGGAAAGTTATGATTCGCATAATTATATTAAACAAGAAATGATGCACATCACAATTTATAGTTGATTTTTAAACAGTGTATTCATACGGGGAATGATAAAGTGGTCATTTAACACTTTATAATTAAAATTTCTGTTATTTTGAAACTTTTGGTTAAAGAGCTTTTGAACAAAACTATAGTCAGGGATGGTTATCTCAACTAATTCTCCTCTATTAAAACTCTTTTTTTTTTTTTTTTCAAAATCATTTTAGCCGCATATTCTGTGATAGCTACAAATTTTATCAACTTTTTAACTACACATATATTTATATTTAGTCCATGTTTGGTACGGATTAAAATCCATATTTTAATTAAAGCAAAATCAACAATGAATTTTAACCACATATTATTTTAATGGAGATCCACAACTTTTTAACCGCATATTTCATCAATTTTTATTAAAATTTAGTAAAAATTTAATTTTAATCCCCATCGAACAGGGGCAAAAAATTTAATTTTTGTCCAAACCAAACATGGGCTTAATCATCTTTGCGATCCTAGCAGCCCTCTCCCACAACCACTTTTGTTGCAACCACCATCACGTCTCTCGTGGGTATCTCCATTATTTCAGCACTTAGAGTGTGATTGATTGATTTTATTTTTCGGGTAATTCACTCTCTCTCTCTCTCTCATCTATCCACCAATAAAAAATGGACAAATATAATATTTTATAAGTTAAAAACTAAATCAATCAAATACATTTAATTAATAATTTTTATACAAATAAGTAGAATTTATTTGTTTCTAAATAAATTACATTCTCGCAATCAAGCACGCCATTAGTGATTAAATTAAAATAAAAATAAAGTTGAAGGTGTGCTATGAAACAAAATAAGGCTCAGCAATCAAAATAAAACTTCACTATAATCTTCCACACGACTGCTATTTTAACAACCATCAAGTGAGTATTTTCATTATTTTAGTCTAACGAGTTAGATGAAGTGCATAAAATGAAACAAAATGAGCTTCCTTTTCGGAAGAATTTATAAATGATTTTCATAAATAAATATAAATGCGTGATAAATAAGAGAACATTACTTGTGAATCTATTAAAATGTGTGATTGAAAATTAAATTTATCATTTATAAATAATTTCTAAATTTTGTCAAATAAGGTTACACATTGAGCTATTACTTCGAAATAAATTAATAAATAATCAAGATTAAGGACGCTATATATGGAATAACAACGACTGCTTAATCATAATCAGCACATAGAATGTTGGCTATCATTACTTCAATCTGAGTCATGTCACCAAGTACATCAGAAAAGATATGCCCCCGTTTGGACTTCATTAAAATTTTAATATATTTTTCTCTCTTCTATTTAATCACATATTATTCAATAAAATAATATTACATGTAAGTCAAAAAAATTTCCTTCTTTTTTAATAACGCATTCTCTCAAAATCTATTATTTTAAGATTATTCTTTGCTTACCCCATATATTGAGTATAACTTTTTTGCTCCATCCCTTAAAATTTTATTCACTAGAATACAAATATTTTGAGTCTTTCCACAACCTGCGGGTCATAGCACTTTGCTTCTTTTCATTTGTAACTTAAGGGTGTGTTTGATTCATATTATTTTGGAAGAATGTATTTTGAATTAGTAGATTGATGGAGAATTGTGGTTGAAAAAGAAGGAAAAGTTATTGATGTGATGAAAAATATTATTTTATTGAAGAATGTGTAGTTGAAAATGAGTAAAAGAATTAAAATGAAAATTTTAATAGGTAACAAACAGGGGTTAAGTTTCATTTTCTTCTTAAAAATGCATTTTAAAATAGTAGATTGATAGAAAATGTATGATTAAAAAATAAGAAAAAGTTTTGAATTTGCTATAATATTATTTTATTGAAAAATATGTGTTTGAAAAAAAGAGAGAGAAATATATTTTAAAAATAATATGGATCAAACAAGAACTAAAGTCCCCGTTTGACAACCATGAAATTAGAAAAATTATTTTTAAATAGTGATTTTTAAAAGAATGAGTAGCTAAAATGTAGGAAAAAAATTTGAATTTACATGCAAAATATTTAATTACGTGAATGTGTGGTTAAAAAATGAATATGTAGAAAAAAAAAGTTTGTAAATAATAATTGTCAAATAGAGGCTAAAAAAAATGTCAAGACATAGTATTCAGAGAAGACGCCAATATTAATAAATGATAAGTCGTCATTGATAATGTATTTCGAACTTTTTCCATCCATGGCTACCGATGGATTTCAGACTCACTTGAGTTGTACTGCTAAAACAAAAAAAAAATCGTCATTCTTACTGTTTGACAATGGAGAGGAAATTTTGTCACCATTGATGCCTTTTCCTTCTAAGAATTGCAGGCGATAAATCTTACAATCAAGAAATTCAGTAAGATATTAAAAATAAAAAGAACTGGTTTTATATTGCGAAGGAAATTATATATATTTTGTTGTTCTCTAACACCCTTGCAAAAGCCATTTACCTTAGACCTACTTATGTTAGAAGTAATATTTTGTGATCTCATTTTATCTCTATTTTAAATGTGAGGAACAAAATCAGAATTTGATTTAAAAATATTTTAAGCTTGATTAGTGTTTTTAACATATATTTTTTATAAAGTGAATATAAAGTTGGACTGGGACAGGGCCGACTCTGAAAATTTTGAGACCTAACTAATTCATTATTATGAGGTCCTTTAAAATTTCTTTACATATATAACAATATTTAAATAAAATATATATCTATATTTAAATGAAAATTTTGTACAATCTAAAAGATAAAATTGCAAAATAAAATATCATTCGCAACCTGAAAGATTAGACTAACATCATATTTTGTCTTCTCAAGTTTTGAGATGCAAAATTAGTAATCAAACAACTCAAATCTATTTTTTCAATAAAACTTATAGCTAATTCATTCAACATCTCTTGATACATGGTCGATTGAAGATATGATATAATCAGTTTCAACTTTGAAAAACTTCTTTCAATGGACGCAACGATAACTGAAGTAGTCAATAATACCCTATAGCAACCCAAGTATTTGCAAGACAACAATTCATTCTCTTAATGTAATCTAATACATCGGTTGCTCCATTAGTTTCTGTAGATATTGCTTCCCTTAAAACTTTCAACTCGGAAAATAATTGTATCCCATCAATATTAGATACCATGTTATACTTCAAATAATTTTTAAGATTAATGCACCAACACTTCAGTTTAGCATCGTCAATGGATTTAAGCTTTTCCAAGTCAAGTAAATATTCAAAAATCATATTTTTAAAATTGTTCAAATCTATTTTGAAGCCATGATAGAGCTTGATCTGCTATATATAAGAGATAATTGACCATAAAAGATTATTTAACTATTTTTGTCATCTATTCACAAGAAATCTCATCAAACTGTTTCTCTGTATGTATAATTCTTTTTTCTTTTTATGAAATATTGGTACAGTGTCTAATTCACTTGCAATTTCTTGAGCATCAATCATTATTGATTTAAAATCATTTTCTCTATAGCTTTTGAAAAATGAAATGAGCCCTTTTAATTTCCTCCCAAATTGTTAAATCGAGACAGCAAATTCATCTATCCTATTACACCTGATACTTGAAGGGGTGAGGCCATAATTCGATTGGAAAAATTTTGGAACTTACTAGAGATGCCGAGATGAGAACGAGAGGAGACTGAAGAATTCTAAATTGGAGAAAGTAAACAATCGGAAGTCGAATCTAAACTTAAAGGAGATTGGAGAATTTTGAATTCAAGAAAGAAGATACCCTTCAATTTTCTTCCTGCGGTGCACGTGGTTTGTGTAAATAAAATATAATCCAGACTCATTGATACATGATGACATTAATAATTATCAACAATAGTCAATGAGGTGAGACCTACTTGATATGCACTATACGTGGAGCACCACATGATAGGTTGTCTACCCCTATAGGCCGTGGTAGACGGCTTACATGAGACCGCCTATCACCATGAGGCCCTCTACGTTCACATATGTCGTATACCCCCATGAGGCCATCGACCCCCTAAGTCCGTCACCACATCTACATTCACATAGGCCGTCTACCACGATGAGGCCGTCAACCCCCATGAGACAGCCCACTATCATGAGGCCCTCTACGTTCATATAGACCGTTTACCACGATGAGGCCGTCGACCCCCATGAGGCCGCCTACCACCATGAGGCCTCCTACCACCATGAGATCGTCGACCCCCATGAGGCCCTCTACGTTCACTTTCGTCTACCACCATGAGGCCGTCAACCCCCATAAGGCCACCTACCATCATGAGGCCCTCTACGTTCACATAGGTCATCTACCACTATGAGGTCATCGACCACTATAAGGTCGCCTACCACCATGAGGACGTCAACTCCCATGAGGCCCTCTACGTTCACATAGATCATCTACCACTATGAGGTCGCCTACCACCATGATGTCGTCGACCCCCATGAAACCTTCTACGTTCACATATGCCGTCTACTACTGTGAGGCCGCCTACAATCATGAGGCCCTCTACGTTCACATAAGCTGTCTACCACCATGAGACCCTTTACGTTTACATAGGTCATCTACCACCATGAGGCCAATGCTATACTTAACCATACAAATGACAATGAGCTGGACGGGAACCGCTCAACAGCAAACGTGGGCACAACCAACCGCTTGAGGAGTGGGGGTCATCCCATCAGAACGTGGAAGAAGTGAGAAGAATTATATGGGACACGTGGAACCATTAACTGCTGAACGAGTGCGTTGCAATAGGTGCATATAAATACCCCTAAGGTGAAAAATGTATGACTCTCTTGAAACACGAACTATCTGAATAACAATTATACTCTCTTCCTACTTTCCTAAACCAACTATTGATTTTCACACCAGAGGTACAACGGGGGGAAAGCCCCAACCTTATTTTGCAGGTAGCATTCACTGATCGGAGCAGCCGGAACACCCTACACGTCAAGGAGAACGAGAAGGTTTATCTCGCTACAATTTCATGGCGCCGTCTATGGGAAACCACTGAACAAAAAAGCAATGTCAAGGAGATGGACTAGGAGTGAAGCGCGTATGGTCGAAAATGCGACAGAGATGGAGTCGAAATTTGTAGCAATGGGTCATGACCCACCCCCACAATACGTAACGCAGAGCTAATTCAGTGCCCTAGATACTCAATTGGCATCCATGATGGCCCTCTTGCAGAATCAAACGCAAAAGGCCGCAGCCCTACCATAGAACCTGCCGGAGGCCGTATGGGAGCAACCGCCCTAAGTGACGCAAACGGTTATCCAAGGGCTACAGGGGATGCATTTTCGCAGATTTCCGAACCCATGATGGACTTGGAAAGGAAGATGAAGGAGATGATGACCAAGAAAATACATGATGTGTTAACCAAAAGGAAGAATAGGTGAAGGCAAATGGTTTTGAAAGAAGATCATTTTGCACCTAAAATCATGGCAGTTCCCTTACCGAAAGGCTTTAAACAGTCGATGATAAAAGCATACGATGGATTCACAGATCCGCTTGACAACTCGCAGACCTTTGTTGATTTAATGAGGCTTTATGCAACCCCATACGTAGTGTTGTGCCGGTCCTTTCCCCCAACACACAGGAGAGAGGTTAGAGACTGGGTGGCCACCTTGGCACCCAAGTCTATAAAGACTTTTGATGAGCTTTTCAGAAGTTTTGTAGCATACTTCAAGAGTAGCACAAGGAAGTGGAAAACAACCATTGGATTGATGCAGGTTGTACAAGAGAAAGACGAATCTTTGTAGGAGTACTTGGCTAGGTTCAGCAGGGCGACACTTGGTATAAAAGACATTTAAATGTCTGCATTGGTAACAACGTTAATGAATGGGACGCTGAACCGGGTCTTTAAGATGTCACTTTCCAAAAATCCCCCTTAATCGATGCATGACCTGTTGAAAAAGGGTAACAAGTACGTTGATGCAGAGGAAGCAGAGTAGGTCACTAAAAATCTCAGAGAGGGATGGGAGGCAGAAAGTCACAAACGAAAGATAGGTAATTAGCGAAAACCCGTTGATAAAGACAAGCAAAAGAATGAGCGCATAAATATGGGGTACACTTAAGATCGGTCAGTTAGGCCGAGGCAAGAGGAGGTCAAAGCCTTCACCCCTTTAAATACTCTGATGGCCAAGATATTGATGGAAATTCGGAACATAAAAGACCTCGATTGGCCGAGACCGATGGCAGCTTCTGCCGTAAGAGAGACAAGAGCAAGTACTGCCATTTCCATTAAGACCATGGGTACGACACGGAATAATGCATCCATTTAGAAATCAAGTGCCTCATAAAGTGGGGTTTTTTGACTAAGTATGTGAGGAATGATCGAGGCAAGCAGAAGGTTGATGACCAACCACCGCCCAAGGCCGGCGTTATAAATGTGATTATTGGAGGGATCGCAGCGGGAAAGGACTCGAACTCAGCTAGAAAGAGCTATGCACACACAGTCGGGGTCTGCTCCATTCAGAAAAATGCCAGGTTCAATCAAAGCATCACTTTTGGTGAGAAATATTTAATAGACGTGGTAATCCCCCATGATGATGCCTTGGTGATAGTCGGCGACATAGCAGACTACGATGTCAAGAAAGTGTTGGTTGATGGCGGTAGCGTAGCAGACGTTCTCACTTGGGAAACATTTGTTGGATTAAAAATTTCGTTGGAAAAAGTAAAAGCAGTATCCACACCCCTCCAAGGATTCAGAAGGGCTACTATGATACTGGAGGGAGTTGGGAAACCGCTAGTGACATTGGGTACTTACCCCGCAAACGTGGTGATCTTGACGAACTTTTTGGTTGTCAAGGCCCCCATGACATATCATGCAATTTACGGTCGATCCCTGTTGAATACTGCTAGGGCTATTCCTTCCACTTACCAACAAGTGATGAAATTCTCAACCAGTCTTGGTGTGGGGTGTATGAGGGGTGATCAATGGTCTTCGAGGAAGTGTTATGTTGACAGTATACGGACGAAGGGATTTTTACCTGTGACATTAAGCCTCCAAGGGGGCAAATAGAGCCCATCGAAACTACGGGAAAAAATTTGGTGGCAAGAGGGTGTGAATTTAGCGGGAGTATGACCGTATGAGGTGACTCGAGACCTTGCAAAGGGAGCTTACAGCCTAAAGGACTTGAACGAAAACCGCTAGGCAGGTCGTAGAACACTGAGCATCTCAAGAAGTATTATCACCAGACCATATATCCTACTGCCTCAAAGATC